>JBBPQE010000859.1:0-11624 GCA_038092335.1 Boletus vinaceobasis
GGGCGTGGGAAGGAATGATAGGGCGGTGGCGGCATTACAAGGAACACGGCGGCCATAATGGTCCTCGGCGAGTGCCGTGCCGAGCTGTGCCGAACTGTGCCGAGCTGTGCCGAGCCATGGCTAGCTACTTACAGCTCAAGTATAAGTAGGGATTTGGGACATTATTTATTGCTGGTGGGGGGGAAAGCGATTGAAGAAGCCTAACTATGAATTGCGCCACCGCTTGACGCCGTGCCTAATAAGGCTCCCAAATCGGGAACCATAGGTGGGGACTGGATGGTGTACATACAAGAAATTGAACATTTACTTAATATGGGAGCGTATCGCCACAACCTGCTACCTGAGTCATCCGGTCGCAATGGCGTGTCACCACTCGATTTCGGGGCTGTCTCATGTCTACCTCGACGTCAACTTACCACACCTTTCAGGGCTATTATTTCAAGGTGGCAATTCCTCGCCAATTTCCGTCACTATCTTCCATTGTGAAGATACGCCATCAGCCCACGAGGTATCCAGTGGAAGGATGCCAGGTCCCACAGCACATCCGTCTGTCGATCCTATCCCTACCCCGGAACCACTCCACTTGGCCCTTTCTCCGCTAGCCACCCACAGACGAAGGAACATTCCACCGTGAGTCTGCGGGTTAGAATTGACACTCACATCGACCCGTGTTCTGACTTCTGCGTAGCACTTCCATTAGCGTCGAGTACGAACGAAGGTGGTGCAATGTCCTGGTTACGCAGGGTTGGTAACATTTATCGTCACCTACCACTCAGCGCATTCCGGTTTAACTCCTCCCAACAGCTAAGCCGCGAAATTAGAAGGTCAAAGCAAAATGACCCACTCCGGTCGCCTGTCGAAACAGAAGGCCAACACGCAATGCAATGCTCTCAGACAGACGAAGTGCACACAACGACGGATCATGGACATCCTCAGGCAGCCGGGGCAATTTTTGTGACGCCGGACTATGTACTTCCAACAAACGCAAGGAAACGCGCTCCGACGGAAGAGAGGCCTACAGAGGTGGATCGCGGGCTCGAGGAAATCCCTGTGACGATGCTCTCTTCGTCTCTGACCGACGCAGGGAAGCACGTTCAGACAGACAAGGAACCCACAGAGATTGCCCCAGGATCTCAGGAATCTCCTGTGTTGGTGGACTCTTCGACTCTGGTCAATGCACGGCGACATTCTCAACAAGGCAAAGAGGGCCCTCAGACAGTGGAAGTACCTCCTCAGTTAAGCGAAAAACCTGCTGCGATGTTGAACATAGAGGACCTTAAACCAGATGATATCGTGATAGCGTACGTGATAAAATTTCTGCGGTGAAGTGTCTGACGTGACGCTCCCCAGTGTCATGGGCCCAACAGGCTCTGGCAAGAGTACGGTGAGACAAACAGGAATTGGTGGAATCTGTTCGCTCATATACCGTCAGTTCATATGCTCCGCGAGTGGATGTGAGACTCAGGGGGTAGGCCATGCGTTGGAATCGTTCACGAGTCAGGTTCTTTCTGTCAGATTCTGGGACGAGGAGAGTGGACGACACGTTGTCCTGGTGGATACCCCGGGCTTCGACGACACGTTTAAATCCGACCTCGACATTCTGAGCATGATCTCTGATTGGCTCAACGTAAGGTAAGGCATGGTATTTAGTAGCCCGCATCTCTCGCCCACCCTCTCGTCTTCACAGTTACAAGAACGGTAAACTTCTTTCTGGGATTTTGTATCTCCATCGAATAACGGACAACCGTATGGCCGGTACGCCGCTTAAGAACCTCCGACTATTTCGAAAGCTGTGTGGAAGAGACGCTCTACGGAAGGTATACCTCACTACGACGATGTGGGATGAAGTTGAGCCAAAGGTCGGCGAGGGGAGGTTGGATGAGCTCAGGACGGATTACTGGAAGACGATGATAGCTTATGGAGCACAGGTAGCTCGCTGCAGGAGTGACGATGACTCCCCGAAGAAGCTTATTCGAGATATCCTTTCCCGGGATCAGGAATCTCCTGTGTCGGTGGACTCTTCGACTCAAACCAATGCACAGCGACATTCTCAACAAGGCGAAGAGGGCCCTCAGACAGTGCAAGTACCTCCTCAGGTAACCGAAGAACCTGCTGCGACGTTGGACATGGAAGACCTTGAACCAGATGATATCGTGATAGCGTGCGTGGTAAAAACCTCTGCGGTGAAGTGTTTAACTTGACGTTCCCAAGTGTCATGGGCCCAACAGGCTCTGGCAAGAGTACGGTGAGGCCAACCGCAACTGGTGAAATCTGTTCGTTCATATACCATCAGTTCATACGCTCCGCAAGTGGACGTGAGACTCGGGGGGTAGGCCATACGTTGAAGTCGTTTACAAATCGGGTCCTTGCTATCAGATTCTGGGACCAGGAGAGTGGGCGACACGTGGTCCTGGTGGATACACCGGGCTTCGATCACACGTTTAAATCTGATCGCGAAATATTGAGCATGATTTCTGCTTCGCTCAACTCAAGGTGATGGATGGCGTTTGTTTACTAGCCCGCGTTTCTCACCTCTGTCATCTCCCCCACAGTTCCAGGAAGAGTAAACTTTTCTCTGGGATTTTGTATTTCCATCGGATATCAGACAACGGCGTGTCGCGTACACCGCTACGGAACCTCCGAATGTTCCGAGAGCTGTGCGGAAGGGACGCCCTACGAAAGGTATACCTCACTACGACAATGTGGGACGAAGTTGAACCGAAAGTCGGTGAGAGGAGGTTGGGCGAGCTCAGGAGGGATTGCTGGAAGGGGATGATTAACCAGGGAGCACAGGTAGCTCGCTGCAGGAGTGACGATGACTCCCCAAAGAAGCTTATTCGAGATATCCTTGCCCGGGAGGACGCTCGCGAGGTGCTGTTACTTCAAGAAGAAATGGCTGATCTGGAAAATAAGTTGAAAGACACAGGTGCTGGGCAACGACTCTATTCGCAGCTGGAGATATTGGTCGAGAGACAAAAGGAACTTCTGCGGAGGATCGACGAGGAGAGGAAGCAAACCTCAGAGGCGAACAAGTTGGCGGAGCTTCAGACAGAATATGCCGAATGGCGGGTGCAGGTAGATGACAAGTTGCGTCAAATACAGGAGCTGAGATTATCGTGGACAAAGAAGTTCTTTCGCTCCTTCCGGCGAGACTGAAGGTGAGTGAGGTCAAATATCCATGCGTCATTTGACGCTCATCACCTATGGCTTCATCAGCTGACAGATCAGCCGTGTTACCGATCAAAGCTTCCAAACGTCCCGGGCCTCCGAAGAATTGGTCATGTATATACCATAGGACCTCCAGATGACATCGGATTGGGCATATACTACGACCTTCGTTATCTATTAGTGCATGCGTTGTTCAAGTATGGTCGACGAGAAATGGTCATTATATAACACACAGGAAGGGACAGAGCTGCCTCAATTATACTTTATGGACGACCTTGGTAAGATGTTTACATGCAAGTGATATCTACAGGTACCGCGACATCATTGTTCATGACAATCTTCAATTCTTATCCTTGCACCTGTCCATCATGCTATGTGGTTTTGTACCAGTCAACTTAAAGCCCAGACGCTCTCACTGACAT
Organism: Boletus vinaceobasis; assembly: GCA_038092335.1. Classification (NCBI taxonomy): domain Eukaryota; kingdom Fungi; phylum Basidiomycota; class Agaricomycetes; order Boletales; family Boletaceae; genus Boletus; species Boletus vinaceobasis. The sequence goes on from JBBPQE010000859.1 coordinate 3,591, forward strand.
ATAATCGATGGGTGGACCGTCTGACGAGACCTAAGTTGATGTCAGTGAACCGCTTCTGGACGGGCGGCAGCTCCATCGAGCCAAGGGATCTAAGGGAGGATGCGACAAGTTCATGTTAGAATGATTCGCCCAACTGGCCACCATGGCATAGCGACGCTGTGTCCATTCACGTTAAAAATGACGTGGCATATAAGCATTCGGAGCCCGAAAATGAGGGAATAGTACTAGATGTTAGCTCGGTCGGGACTCGCATTTCATAGAGAGGTCGGGTCAAATGCTTGAACACCGAAGGATGGGGGTAGCCAGTTGCCGATGAAGCTAAGTCTATTTGTGCAAGTAATGTCCATGAGACTTTGAAGGCTGAGCAGCTCAACCCGAAACCGAACTCGTGATCAGGGGCGATATTTTGCGAGAAAAGCGTCATCGAAGAGACCGGGACAACGACCGCAGTCACGTTAGGGGGCTCAAGCACCCAAGGCAAGGTTCGATGAATCAAGGAACCAACACTGTCAGTAATGACGACCTTACTGTTGTTGTGAGCCGCAAGAGCGAAAATGAGTTCGTTGCGCTTGTATCAGGCAGTCAGGTGCCGTCCGTAACCTGGGTTTCCACCAACGGTAAAGTAACTCTGCGATTGACATTGACGGTCCTGGATATAGGAAAAAAATGAACAATGTATTAGTGCCTCTCCGGAATCCGACTTCACGATGACAATAGCACCCACGGTATCGATGAGATGGCAGTTCCCGACCCCAGTAAGGTGACAGAAACCGAGGCCTAGGAGACTGAGGACCAGTTCAGTCGCCACGTTCCTGGAAGGCCGGGCCGCACATAGGGCATGGGGAATATGTCAGGATGAGTTACTAACTTCCGTTGAGTTTCCTGCAAGGCATTGAGATCATGTACATGAATACGCCACCCGCAGCATAGGCCTGGACCTCGGGCTTGCGTCCCGTTCGCTGGTGTTCATCAACCGCCCTTCATGCATGCTCTCGATTTTACCGAGTCTGACAAGTGATACATCGAGGCGATGTGCTTCGTCGGCGTCGGTACCGGTGGTGTATGATTCTTACCGCATGTTTCGTTGTTGGAATCGGTACGGAGTCAAAGAGCTAGATTTCGAGAGGGTTGAGACGTCCGAGCGACAGCGGCGTTGGTGCCACTAGCATCAGAAGCTTTGTGTGGTTCTGTTTGCTCCGTGGCTGCCCTCGGAATGCCTCTCCGGCCTGCAACTGAAGTCGGACCCATCATGATCATACTCGCGGATAATTTGTGGATTCGTATCACGGCTGGGGCAACAAGTTTAAGAAGCTGTGGTAGTTCCGTCAAGTTGGCTGTCTTGTGGAGAGGCATTGCGCTCTTGACGGACTACGCTCGTGTTCAGCGACCCTAACAAATCCTATGACTCAACTCTCTCTAGCGTTTACATGGTCAAAGAGCCCCAAGATGGAGTCGATTTCCGGTGATATTATCATGAACTCTACGATATTTGACCAGCTTCGCCGCAACCTCAGCAGCCTTCACATTCCGACTCATACGTTTTTCTGTTTCAGACAATGTATAAGAATCCGGTACGAGGAAAGCTATGCTCCTCCATAGCGATTCCAGGGTGCCTTGTACTCGCAAACGCCACCTCCGTGGCTCTTGAGATTGGGCCCCAAGCCATGTAGTACTCCAATTATGCTCAGCGTTCGGCTGCCGTGTTGGTCTCAGGTGCTGTCCATTTCTGTGCACCATTTCCATGGATCATGGCATCGTTAATACATGTGTGTTGCACAGATGCTATCACCACTCGCTCATACGGAGAGTATCCGTGACTCACATGTCCCACCAGGCGGCTCATTCAGCTTGGCCAGAAAGATTTACTAGATTTGGATTGGGCATGGGTGCGCTTTTTCTTCGGTTTAAACTTTTTTCGCCGCTTGTAGGTGTTCTCGACGTTGATGTCACCCACTTCTGTGCGCCGCAACTCCCCAAGTTCCGTGGTGATATATACAAGGTTGTGGATTTCTCCATGTTTGTGTACTCTCTAAATTCTAGCGTCAACGTGACCGAGGGACTGCCTCTCACACGGATTGTCGCCATGTCGATCTCCGAGATTAATGAGCATCCGCGCGGGAGTAGTGTGGAGTAACGACGTTCCTTCTGTGAACCGGGTAGTGGTCCTGACTGGTCCTGACTATCGGCTACTGTCGACTAACACTAGCCGTTTCACTGAAGAGGTATCCCTCGTTGATTAGATGGAAGGGCACGCGTTGCGTGTACTGCGTCTTACCTTACCTTGGTGAGAGGAGTGACAGATTGACCTTGTATTCTGGGATATTTGCGAAGCAGGTAAGCGAAAGGAAGTTCATTAGCTCTAACATCAGCAGTGCACTCGCCCGGAGATGCGATCGTTATCAGATGCCGTAGCATAAGGGAGCAGAGCCGAGACTGATTGACGCTCGCGATGACTATATGAACTTGCGGTATGAGTGTGAAAATTTTATTTTGCATCTTTCCACCCACCCACCCACCCACCCCTCCCCTGCGAATTATTCGAGGAATTTTCACCTGTAAACAATGGTCTTAATCCTATATCTACCACTACACACAGAATTCACTTGAGCCTCTTTCGGCTTACGCCGATTCAGTTCGGTTATCAGGATCTAATGGCGTGGATCGGTCTATCGATGTGACCGAACCCCCTCGTGTATGGCCGCCATCAGGCGGGCAAAGGGCCTCTTTTCATTTCCGCAGAACACGCCTGCATGAACTATTCGGGGCCAGAACCCTCCATTCTCAGATGTGCGTGCTCTTTTTAATTCCACGTATTATTTGACCCTTTTGGAGTGCAGATTTGGCGAGCTCCCGCGGAAAGTGTACAAGATAGCATGTCAGCTAGCCAGCGGGATAGTTGGAAGGCTCGTGTACGAAGTACAAATAATGCACATGAGTCAGTCTGCTGTTCCTCCCATCTTCCTCCACACCTTTGCATCTCGACCAATCTCCAAATCTTGCATCCTCTCATTCCGCGCCTTTCGCATCGATGTGAGCAAATACGTTGTTCCCGCCTCGAAACCCCTGCAACCCTTGTCTAGGTCGATGCCCCAACTTCCCCTGCTAGTATATCCAGACAATTATTTTCCCTACGGCGTACACAATATCCATTGGAGTGCAAACGTAGGCTAGCGTTCTTCCTTCTCCTCTTTCTATACTTGTCCTCATGAGGTTATAGCACGAAAACGCCGCTATGCACCACACGAACCAAACGACGGGAGGGCATCTTCCGGCTGAGTGCGACTGTCACATTGTTCATCTCTCCAGATATCTGACGAATTTATACAGAGCTGCTGTCACAACAAGCAACTACTTGTATCGTTGTGGGTGGCTTACAGGTGGTATACCCTGTGGCCAAAGTTTCACCACTTTCGATGAATTGGTCGTGCACCTAAGGCACATGCACGACGTGCAAGGACCCGCGCAACGAAAGCTCGTCTGTCGCTGGTGCACACACGGAGGTTCCTGCGGTAAAGAGTATCGCAGAGATGCATTCCGGCGGCACATCGCGACCCATCTCAACTCCTCTGTTTCCTGCAACATCTGCAACAAGTCTTTCTCTCGAGCTGACTCCCTTCGTTCACATATGAGGAAAAAACACGTGCAGGAGTTACACCCCACAGGCCCTTGACTTGTATCGCTGTATACCGCACGTTGGTTCTTCCGTTCCTGACAGGGTGATATCCCAACCCATGGGCCCATACGGATCCCGAATATTATTCTCGCCGTATTAAACGCTTTACGCAACATCCCTCGGACGATTCCACTACTCTTGATATTTATGGAAATTATCTAGGTTACTCCATCGAGTTATCAGAATAAATATATATACATATATCGATAATGCCAAAATCCCAATAAATTTGGAGTGTAGTCCGAGTTTTCTACGAGATGACGTGACGGGAGCCGATCCGCCTTAGTAGCCGTACGTAGCGCGTAGTTGGAGGAAACATTGCTAGTCTATGCCTGCCATGAGACAAGAATGCAGGTCGTGATGGAAGCAATATCCCACCTTCGTGATCCGCTTGCCACGTACCTTGGTGGGCCAGCCAACGACATGACTAACCTAATTCAGTGAGTGACTGAGTGATTCTTTGTGGCCATCCACGAGGCCAGTAGTTGATCGTGGCGGTTGGGTGCCATGCCAGACAGCTTGGCTTTCGGAGATGGAGCGTCATACGCAACGAGACGAGAACAAACGTTGTTGATAAGATATGATGATCATCGGTGATTCTGTTGGGACAATTGGCAGGGACTGGGATGAAACACACTGTATCTATCACAAAAGAGAAATTTCGCGAAAGTATCATACCCGGAAATAAACAAAGTTCAAATGCCATCGATCATCTGATTATCAGGTGCATTCGACTTACCTTTATACAACCGACATCTCCAATGAGCCTGGGACTATGCAGCACAAAGCCCATTGGATCAGCCATCTATAATTACCACGGGTACCCTATAGTGGCAATGTAACAGGATCAAGCTGAGGTGACTGGTCGCAAAAATGAGGGTGATGCGGAATTGATTGGACCATAGCTGGTGTGATGTTCGGAACATCAACATTAGTATTCCCTGGGAATGGACGAGGGGTTCCATTGTTATGTACACCTCGATATGAGCGGGCAGTGGATTTCTTCTGCACTGCGTGTTTATGACGTCAGGCTCATAGGGTTTACGGAAAGCAGCTCGCCCAGACTACCCAGCCGGCGAGTCCAGAAAACATGTCTGGAAGGAGCCAGAATATCAGGATGCGCCGAGGTGCCAAGCAAGAGATCTAATCGTATTAGACGAGTTGTACACGTTGTTTCCTCCTGGGATATCACCAACGTTTCCCTTCATTAGAGGGTATCCAGAGTGCAAATTCTGCCAGATATGATAGTGAGTGTGGAACTCCGAGCTATGTATTCCCGTCCAGACCTCACCTAAGTATCCCGCCGATTACCTCACTGATTCAGTCTGGAATGAAAATATGGACGGAGCCAGTTAATGCAGGTTCCCGGCCACAGAAGCGCGGGATCGCTAACCATTCATCAACGGAAAACACAGGAAGCATCTGGCTTCACAGAAGCGTTCGTTGGGACAAATCTGTAGAAGTTTATGTCCAAGGCATAACTCACATTGTGGTGTCTTCAGTGGGCATTCATGCCTGCCATTTCAAGTTGGCTTTGAAGAGTTTATTATTCCTGTCACAAACCTCCAAATAATGCGAAATTGCTTATGTAACCTGTCTTTGGACGAGCGTAGGTTGAAGCAGCATGTCTCCTTTCTCTTGTGTCACAACCATCTCGCACTCTCCTCACCTCTTTTCGTTGTACCTGCCTGCCACTCCCAGTGCCCAATACCACGTTTGCGGCACCTTGCAGTTTTTTACTCCCCTCTTGGGTTCCCGGCGCGGTAGCGCATCCTCAGTAGCAAGTGTTCCCTGTGGGGTGTTTTTCCCACTCACCCTCGCAGCTCACGCTTTGTTTGCAGGAGTCCGCCTCCGTCTGGGGCCGAAAAGCCCTGCGCGCTTTCACCCAACCCCTCTCCTCATCATACACCACATCACCCTCACCTGCAGCCTTTCCCTGTCTCGTGACTCATCATACACTGCCCATAGCTTCAAGTGATATATGCACTTCCCTCGTTCTTCCCAGCACCTGTGTCGCACCAACGTCCAACGAGTTTGCTCAAGAAGCCAGCGTGGATCTGTGTATACACACTAGAGCCGAAAAGAATGTGAGCCGATTCGAACATGTGAATGAAACAGATTCTTCTCCAGCGTCGCAGTTGCACTCACTAGTGTTCCTTCTTCCCTCGCACCTAGCCGTTCTGTGCCATAAATATTCAGATGGAATTGAAGTTAGCTTATGAGCGGCGAGATCCAGCTTTTGTCACGATTAGCAAGTGCAATTTGAGCGAGAGAATATTGTGATGCACTTTGTCCGAGCTGGAACTGCCGGTCTCCTACATGGATATGCTTTCGTGGGACAGTCCAGTTGTAATGGTGAAAAGAAAGGAACGTATTGCATTCGCACTATGACGAGTATATCGACTGGTATAATTCAGGGAGCGGTATCGATGCCTCCGAGATGCGGTAGCGAGAATTCCTGGATCTGATCAAATCTCGATGGTAGTTGTACTGCCTAAAGGGAAACCGAATCGATCGATCGATCGAATCCTGATGGTAATCAATGATCGTGGATGGCGATGCAATGATGTGTCTTCCAGTCAATCGGTGAGACGTATCTCAGGAGAACAGCGGAAGATAAAACATCTGAGGCTTGAGAATCAACTGCCGAAGAAACCCATGGTATTGAAACGCAATATGGTGGACCTACTTGGTATCATTGACCAAAGTAATGAGAGCTGGGGACGACTGGCTGATGGGCTCGCGGAGTCGTTGAAGCTACTGGGTAGCAGTGAGGATCAACCGATCATCGTTGGTCAGTGGTACAGCAGTGGGTCCTGCATGGGACCAAGGCGGAGAACTCGAGGCACTGGACTTCTCGACGTGGTGGCTTATACTTGGAAAGGTGCAGTGGGACGATAGGAAGCTAGCCATTAGATTGCAACAAGGGCTTATAGCATACAATGATATGCTTACACAAACTTTCTCATGCCCGCAAACAATTTCCGGACCGCAGCATACAGCAAGTGGAGTAAAACTGACATCCCCACTGGCTGGGACCCCAGCTTCCCGCGCCAAGCGGAGACTGGACACTATGCTGATAGTCCTCGTGATATCACACCTGCACTCGAATGAGATACTAGGACCTATAACTTTTCCTATTATCCTGCCACAAACATTTGCTATGGAGCTGCGGAGGTCACTGCGTCAAGATAAAAAAGAACCACAGGATGACATGGATTCTCGGCCAATCACAAACGCACGTTCGACGTCCACTTGATCTCTCGAGCGGCCCGGGTGGCAGATGTCAACCATCACCCTGCCACGCTTGAGAAAATATCATGACGAATGGGGTATGTGTGGGAGGCTGGTGGCAGGCGCAGTCCACAGGGCGATGCGAAGAACCATTAATCCCCGTGGGATGTCCTGGAAAAATACCGTTTTTCTAAGGGGGTCGTCGAGGGGTGCCCCAACACGGAGACGCTGGGAGAGCGAATGAGAATGCCTCTCGGTAAATCGAGAAATGCCGGATATACGCGCCCTCCTGCCATCCAGTGGTCCTACGGTTGTGATTGGCGCTCGGCTGTTGAAAAGAATACCGAAATCGCATGTGGGGTCACAGCCTGCTGGTTGTACTTTAATTTGTACACGTGGGCGCCTGCACCAGTGGACGACCGCTTGTGCTTGTTTCGGGTTTTACTACCCCATCTACAGCGTGGCTGGCCTATCCCGAAATGAGGATCGGATACATGAACGTTTGAAGGCTGTGACACCATTGAAAGCTCAACCATGGAGCAAAGCAATATAAAGGATGTTCCACCACTACTTCAGCGCGCGACCCTCAGTGATACTCTCCTTATTCTGATGTCGTGTCACCCAGGTGAGTATAGGAAGGTCGTTGTATGCTCGTTATGCTCGTGAAACTCGAAGTATGATGCTGGGGGAAGCATCCGACCGCAGCAGTGGAGAGGTGGCCTGTGGTCCACAGGTGAGTGTACCAAGTTCATCGTCGAATCATTGACCCCACCCAGGTCCCACACAACATTTTACATGAAAAATGAAGGTTCAGTCGTAAGCACATTCTCATGGAGTTTTTCCTCATCGATGTCCCATCAAGATATGAACTTGTGGTACGTATTATCACAGTTGAACTGTTATCTTTCCTCTCGTGGACAATTTAGCGTGTCAGAGTGATTCAGTGCAAGGACAGCGTAACCCGGGAGTTCGATCGTAGGCCCGGATATCGAATTTTGGATCGTACACGATGAAGGCGCCTTCGACAGTGCCGACGACGAAACATTGGGTTGAGGTGTAAAAGTCATCGGTGGGGGAAGCTGTCCAAAGGGGGGGAGAGTCGGGGTTGGTTTGTGGGGGATGAAAGG
>JBBPQE010000860.1:0-11583 GCA_038092335.1 Boletus vinaceobasis
ATTTTATGATTATTATTTATCTTAATGATAAGTACCTTTCAATGTAGATCACACAGTTTCAGAATGCGTACAAGTTCTCATCACTTATAAATGTTTATCATTCCCACAGCATAATTGTAAGCCATTGTCTGAACTATCTGGTTATATCAGCTCCTCACAGCTCCCCTGATGTACGCGGGGCTTCAACAGTGTAGTCGAATTGTCTGAAAAAGATAGCATAGGTTTGAGGGGAAGAAGGAACAAAGAAAGAATTGTAACATTACCCCCCTACTAAGGGTCAAGTTACCAATGAAGACGAAAACAATTACAAATCCAAATATCCCCCAGCAGGAGACCCCGTGATGTTGCTCCACGCAACATCATCCAATGCATCGTCGTAATTGTCAAAAGGGGACACAGACCTTGGAGATTGTCTGTGGAGAGGTTGATGAAACGTATCAAGGATCGTCTGAAGACAGATACGTGGAACGTTGAATGCAACAACAAAAGAAGATGATCTTATCGGGATAAATGTACGAGGATGCTCGTAGGACTAGACCACTAAGGTCGCTTGATCACTTTGATCCTTGAGGACACTGTGTGTAGGACACTAGCAAATGTCTTCAGGAAGGGAAGTGCAACTGTCTAGCACAAGGCTGAAGACAAGTGAGATCGACTATAAACGAACTGAGGAGTTTGTCTAGAGGCGTTCCAGTATATATACGTCCAGTGCTTGCACATGGACCAAGGTACAAATACAGGACTATGCTACATATGGTAAGAGGGTGTAGGGTATGACATCATGTGGGAATCGGATGAGTAAGGTAGTAATGTAATGATGTCATGGACTGCGGTAAAGGATCTGGACAAACGGTAATTAAAGGAATGCGGTTACCGTGTGTTGGTCTAGAGCGGGATGTTGGACCGTAAGGTCTAGACGTGTGATAAAGGAAGTAAGGAATGTGATATAAAGGAAGGATTACCACGGTCACGTGATGGGTCATGTGACATGATAAGATAAGATAGTGTCTATGATCAGTGATTGATCAGTAGTGATAACGAAAGGAATAAAGGCGAAAAGTAGCGTTTATTACAGTTGGCGACGAAAGTTGGTAGTAGTGTGTCGTTGAGGTGTGGGAACTGGAAGAGGAGGCGCGAAGGGAGAGGTGTTGGAACAAGAAGAACGTGAAGAGGAAGAGGAGGGAGGAGAGGCTGGAGGAGTTCGGCGATGAAGAGGACAACAAGACTGATTATGGCCAGGGGCCCATCGAAAGCAAGTAGGACACTGATAGAACTGACATGCAGGACGAAAATGTCCTAAGCAGTGACAATGGTGACAAGCTTGATGGTACCTGAAGCAACCTTGAAGATCCTTAGCAAATGGATCCTAGGCTTATCACTAGAGACTATGGAAGAGGACTTAGGAGAGGGACTTTATCTCAAGGGGAGAACCAAGAGAACTAAACTGGAGGACGTCCAGTAGTTCCTTGGGGTTTATATACTGTCGCCTAATGCGCACAGACCAAGCTGTACACTACTACATGAGGGTATATGATAACAGTAATTAAATACGTGCTGCATACACATGGTGTGGCAGAATGGAAGAGAAGCATGACATGGTGATTACCGTGAAAGAATGGAAGCATAGAACGGAAATTAAGAGAGAAGACATACGGTAATGAATGTGAGAACGAGATTGGATCTCGTGAGAAAAGAGAATATAACTAAATAGGGAACGCGTCCGTGAGTGCGAGGAAAGAAGAAGGAGATAGTTACAAGTCCACGTCTATGTTGTGAGATAAGATAAACGCGTGGCTTGATAAGATTAGATAAGATAAGATCAAAGAAAAGATTAGGAAAAGAAATTGTCACTTCGTAACACTACCCCCCTTCTAGGGATCGACTTCCAGGCGATCATATGGCAGGTTAGAAGGATCCGCCTCCGTATGGTTGACGTAGGGGTTAAATAAACCCTTGAACTGTGCAAAGGTCATAGATAACTTTCGAGGGGTGTTTGGGTGCAGAGAGTGAAAATCTTTAATCGCGTCCGGCACGCCTTTCAGGTTCTCTGTCGGTTCCCATGTGCGGTCCTCGTCAGAATATCCCTTCCAATGGACGAGATACTCAAGCTTTCTGTGTTTCAAATGCGAGTCGACAATGTAATCGACGTCACGTTCTTCTGTGACTTCGATTGGTCCAGGTGCAACCACAGGTTGACCCGTTAATCTTTCTTTATATGGTTTTACGCGAGAAATGTTCACAACTGGGTGAATTTTCATCGTCCTTGGTAATTTGAGCTTTACGGCATTAGAGCCGACCATTTCCACTACTGGGAATGGTCCGATGAACTTTTCGGTTAGCTTCTTTGATGCACGTGTCAAACGCAAGTTTTCTGTTGATAACCAGACTTTGTCACCTGGCAAATAAACCGGAGCATCGGCTCGGTGTTTATCAGCTTGAGCTTTCATTCGCTCTTGAGCCGCTAATAAATTATTTTTAGTTTCTTCCAAGGTATTTGCCATATCATCGGCAAATTGGTTGGCAGCTGGTGCCTTTCCAACACGTTGTTCGATTCCCATCCTGGGGACGTAATTGCGTGATACCTCGAAAGGGGTTTTCTTTGAACTCGTTTGAACTTTCAAGTTATAGGAGAACTGAGCGACTGGTAACCAATCGACCCATTGATCTTGTTTTTCAGCGCAATATAGGCGGAGATACTGCTGGAGATCCCAATTCATGCGCTCCATTTGGCCATCCGTCTGAGGGTGGAAGGCCGTTGATAATTTACTTTTGATACCAAGGCGTTTGCATACTTCTTGCATTACTGCCGAGGTGAATTGCGGTCCACGATCCGATACAATCGACTGTGGTAAACTGTGGTTTTTCCAAATGTTATGCAGATAGAGTTTGGCCGTGTCTAGCGCGGTCACAGTCTTCTGCGTGGGAATAAATATAGCTTCTTTTGAGAAGCGGTCTACAATCACAAGGATCGCGTTATAGCCTTGACATTTGGGCAAATCCGTGGTGAAATCCACGGAAATATCTTCCCAAGGCCCGTTAGGGATAGGAAGCAGGTTTAATTTGCCAGCTGGGGGCTGGTTCCCTGTTTTCATTCGTGCACACCTGTCGCAACGAGATAGATAATTTTGGACATAGGAGGCCATTTTGGGCCACCAATAACTTCTTCCAATCAGATCAAGTGTCTTTACGAGACTTGGATGACCAGCGACGGGTGAGTCGTGGCAGAGCTTTAGAATTTTCATTTTTATTTCATCTTCGTCGGGGATGTATACTTTGTCTTCCCGATATAGCATTTCTTCCACACGGCACACGTTGTGCTCTTTGCATAGTGCAGCGACCTCGCTTTCCTTAAGCAGCGTCGTTTTAGCTTTGATGAGTTTTAAGATTTGTTCGCCTTCATCGTGAATTTCAACCCTGGTCTGGGTTCGTACTCGCTCTGGCGGTATCATAATAATACCCTTGTTGTCATCATCGACACCTTGGGCGTGATCTTCTCGACGGCTAAGTGCGTCGGCTTTTACATTAGTAGCGCCTGCCTTGTAGACAAACGCATAATTAAAGCGTGTGAGCCATTGATACCAACGCGCTTGGCATCGATTCAGATCTTGACTCTTTATAAAATATTGAATGTTTGCATGATCATTCCATATTTCAAATTGGAACTTCGCTCCTTCTAGATAGTGGCGCCATATTTCTAAAGCGCGAATAATAGAAAGCATCTCTTTGTCGGCAATCAAATAATTTATTTCTTCCGGCGACATTGAGTGCGATGAGAAGGCAACGGGGTGCCACTTGTCGTCTTTGAGTAATGAAAGCACTGCTCCAGTTGCATAATCGGAAGCATCCATTTCTAAACGGAATTGGCAATCGTTGTCTGGATATGCCAAAACTGGTGCTGTGGTAAATTTTTCTTTTAATGTGTCAAATGAGCGTTGTTGACTGTCTGTCCATTCGAACTTGACGTCTTTCTTTAATAAGTCATTTAGTGGACGTGCGACTTGCGCGTAGTCCTTGATGAATCTCCTATAAAAATTGGCGAGGCCGAGGAAACTTCTAACCCCTTTTACACTCGTGGGAGCAGGCCATTCCAAAATAGCGGAGACTTTTGAATCATCCATGCAGATACCATCTTTTCCCACGATCATTCCAAGGAAATCGACTTCCGTCTTACTGAATGTGCATTTTTCTGGTTTCACAAAGAGGTCATTTTCTTCAAGACGTCGCAGAACTTCGTGTACGATCTTGTCATGTTCCTCTTGATCATCCGTTTTCGTGAATATCATAAGGTCATCGATATAGACGACAACCACGTTATCCATATCAGCAAAGATTTCGTTCATCATCGCTTGGAAAGTGCCGGGACTGTTGCATAGCCCGAAATACATTATGAGGGCTTCATATGCGCCACGGAAGCAGACAAAAGCGGCTTTCCATTCGTCGCCTTCCTTTATCCGGACGTTATTGTATCCCCATCGAAGATCCATCTTTGTAAATAACTTAGCTCCTTTGAGCTTATCGACAAGCTGACCAATCAATGGCAGCGGATAATTATTCTTAACCGTGTGTTCATTAAGATAGCGGTAGTCTTGGACCATCCGCTTCTTGCCGTCTTTCTTTGGCACGAAGAACACGGGTGACGTTTGCGGAGATTTAGAGGGTCTAATATACCCCTTTTTGAGCTGATCATCTATGAATGCTGTTACTTCTTCTTGCTCCATGGGATTAAGCGGTATCAAACAGACTTTCTTTAGCATGAATGACTCTTTCATATCAATCGCATGGTCCCAGGGCTTACGAATCGGCATTTGTTCGCTCTCTCCTTTAGAAAATACTTTAAGGTAATCGTGGTATGCTTTCAGAACCATTTCGGCTTCCGTTAGTTTCTTTTCTTCTTTTGGAATGTTTTTCTCAGCGCCGGAGATCTCTAATCTCTCAAGCGTCGCTTGTATTTTGTATTGCAGGTCTAGCTCTTCTTTTTCTACCATGCGAAGAAAGACGGACTTGTCCTGTAGCATGTGACAATGTCGTGGGCATCGGTTAAGCTTTACTGAGCCTGTCGTCCAATCTATCTCCGGGTTATGGCGTTTGAGCCACATGTAGCCGAGGATCAAGGAGTTTTGTCCGAGATCGGTAACCTCAGTGGTAACACGTTCCTTGTGACCCTTAAAGTCAATAACAATATCTGCCGAATGCGTGATGTGACCGGCGGAGTTCTTTGTGCTGTCAACATTAAACACCGCAATCGGGTTACGTAGTTTTCTTAGGGGAAGTTTGGCTTTCTTCACCCACGTTTTATCAATAAATATTGTATTGGCTCCTGAATCGAGCAACACTTCTGTCTTTGCGAAGTCGTTCGGAGTGTCTTGTGAAGCAACGTAAAGAGGAACGAGGATTTCATTACTCGTCTTCACATTGCGAACATAGATATCATCTGGGATTTCAATCTCTTTTTCTTTTTTGTTAGAGGAATTAAGCACAGGTTTGACGTCCCTGCCACACTCACTAGGAGACGCCTCTGATGTATGAGGTAAATAGTCCGTGGAACTGTCGGAGTTAGTATCCTCCATGGTTAAGTTATCAAACCTATTTTTGTGTTTTTCTTGTTTTTCTGCCTTCGATCCACCCAGATCGGATCTCAGGCACGACCTTTTCCCTTTTTGCCCTTTGATGCGTCAGCAAAGAATGCACGAGCCTCTTCGAAGCTCATTCCTTTGGTCGCTTTGACCCAGTTGGTGCTTTTATCGTCATCCCAGGACGATAGTATTGCGACTTTCTAAGTAATACATGTAGGCTTTCTGTACTACGTCGCCAACACCTCGTCCAAACCTGTTGGTAAGGTATCTGAATGGAAACTTTGCCCGGTGTCATTTGGGCATGTGAAACCATATCCTAGGGGTTCTTTCACCCATTGGAAGGTTGTGTCTTTTCTGCTTTTTAGTATCGTAAAGTTTCGTAAAAGGTCGTAAAATGAAATGAACGTAAAAAAGAGGGAGGACCCGTTGGTTCCTTCTTACTAAGGTTGTGTCTTATTAATGCAGCTCCTTACCTGCAACACGAACCCAGGGAGGTAGTCTCGCAAGCTACCATATCCCGGTACCGCGCCTATGGCTGTAATAACCATATTAGAGCGTCGAGCAGTGTCACATTGGGGATGGCTGCGCAGACATGGCTTTCTTTCAAGCCTGACCCTTTCATTGGTACTAAGACGAAGTCCTAGAGAAAGGTATCGTAAAAGTCTTTTGTAAGCATAGAAGAAAGTACTAAGCTTTTGCATAAGCGAATGGCTAAACTTTTGCCATTTGACTAGTCCATATGTGCCTAATCTTTTGACGACTTTTGCAGAATCAAAGTAATCCCTGCCTTTTATAGACTCCGTCGTTGAACTGGGTAGCCCCTTGCCAACCCCGACATTATCTGTCGTTTAAACTTTTTAGCTTTGTGGACGTTATCATTGGCCACTTATCATCTTCTTTTCGGTATAAACCCCTGGCTGCATAAGCCGTATGAGCACATCTTCGGCTCCGGACCATTGTCCCTTTTGCATACTTTCGGTCATATTTGAGGATGACCAATCCAAGTAGTAACTTCTAATGGTCGCATTGACCAGCGAGCGTGCTTACATCCAGTAACACTTGGGAACTTCTTTCTTCCGATCTTCTTCCGATCTCGTGTCCTAGCTCGGACTCTGTAATGGAAAACTTTTTATCTTTACCCATATCCTACCCATCGCATAGCCCACTCCATCAAGGAGGCAAGACGGCAACTATCTTGACTAGCGAATCAACTTTCGGGATTATCAGAGTATCGGGAATCTTCTTGTCTTGTATTTTCAATGCTCGGGCCACGTCTTCCTTTGTGGACTCTGACAAATGTTCTGGAAAATAAATGTTGCGCTTCTGCGGAGCGCGCATAGAGCATCATGCTTGTGATCCAATCCTAGAAGCGGTTATATCATTGCTAGGAGATTCGACGATCGTTGGGAACTGCGACTAGTGCATCCCGTCCAACATCAGAATCGACCACAACGTCTAACTGGTCCTCTCTATCTTTCGAGGAGTCTTCGTAAGGATCAGGGGGAATCATAGTACTCACCGTAGTCTCTGCGGATTCCGCTCACAGAGATGTTGCTTGCCCGGGCTGCCTGTGGTACTTGGGGGCTTACACTCACGTGGGGGCGGGCGACTGTACTTGATATGAGAGGGCCAGCATTTCGTTCGCTGTCTTGAAACCCAAATCTTGTCATCGTTGTGCAGAGTAGAGAATGTAGTTTAGTTCTAATGAAACAACCTCGAAGATTGCTACTTCGTAAGATTGACTGATTAGGCCTCTCTAGGCTGCACACGTTGAACCATAAGAGAATGTGGGGGTTGAGCTACGCTCAGGATCTTTAAGGGGAAAGACCAAGAGAACTAAACTGGAGAGTGTCCAGTAGTTCCTTGGGGTTTATATAGTGTGGCCTAATGCGCACAGACCAAGCTGTACACTACTACATGTGGACATATTATAACGGTAATTAAATACGTGCTGCACACACATGGTGTGGCAGAATGGAAGAGAAGCATAGCACGGTGATTACCATGGGAAAGAATGGAAGCATAAAGCGGAAATGAAAGGAAGACATATGGTAATGAGTGTGTGAATGAGATGAGATCTTGTGAGAAAGAGAATATAACTAAATAGGGAAAGCGTCTGTGAGCGCGAGGAAAGAAGAAGAAAATAGTTACAAGTCCACGTCTATGTTGTGAGATTAGATAAACATGTGGCTTTGATAAGATAAGATAAGATAAAAGAAATTGTCACTTCGTTACACTACCCCCCTTCTAGGAATCGACTTCCAGGCGATCATAAGGCAGTGTTGAAGGATCCGCCTCTGTATGGTTGACGTAGGGGTTAAATAAGCCCTTAAACTGGGCGAAAGTCATAGATAACTTTCGAGGAGCATTTGGGTGAAGAGAATGAAAATCTTCAATTATGTCCAGCGTGCCTTTCAGGTTCTCTGTAGGTTCCCAAGTGCGGTCCTTGTCAGAATATCCCTTCCAGTGGACGAGATATTCTAGCTTTTTGCATTTCAAATGTGAGTCGACAATGTAGTCAACTTCCCATTCGACGTCACATTCTTCTGTGACTTCGAGTGGTCCAGGTGCAACCACAGGTTGACCCGTTAAGCTTTCTTTATAAGGTTTAACATGAGAAATGTTCACAACCAGGTGAATTTTCATTGTTTTTGGTAATTTGAGCCATACGGCATTAGAGCTGACCATTTCCACTACTGGGAATGGTCCGATGAACTTTTCGGATAGCTTCTTTGATGCGCGTGTCAAATGCAAGTTTTCTGTGGATAACCAGACTTTGTCACCTGGCGAATATACCAGAGCATCTGCTTGGTGTTTATCAGCTTGAGCCGCTAATAAATTATTTTTAGTCTCTTCCAAAGTATTTGCCATGTCATCGGCAAATTGGTTGGCAGCTGGTGCCTTTTCAACACACTGTTCGATTCCCATCCTGGGGATGTAATTCCGTGATACCTCAAAAGGGGTTTTCTTTGAACTCGTTTGAACTTTTGAGTTATATGAAAACTGAGCGACTGGTAACCAATCAACCCATTGATCTTGTTTTTCTGCGCAATATAGGCAGAGATACTGCTGGAGATCCCGATTCATGTGCTCTGTTTGGCCATCCGTTTGAGGGTGGAAGGCCATTGATAATTTACTTTTGATACCAAGGCGTGTGCATACTTCTTGCATCACAGCCGAGGCGAATTGCGGTCCATGGTCCGATACAATTGAACGTGGGAGTCCGTGGGTTTTCCATACATTATGCAGATAGAGTTTTGCTGTATCTAGCGTGGTTACAGTCTTCTGCGTGGGAATAAATATAGCTTCTTTCGAGAAGCGGTCTATGACCATGAGGATCGAGTCATAACCCTGACATAGGGGCAGATCTGTGGTAAAATCTGCTGAAATATCTTCCCAAGGCCCGTTAGGGATAGGAAGCGGGTTTAGTTTTCCAGCTGGGGGCTGGTTCCCTGTTTTCATTCGTGCACACCTGTCGCAACGAGATAGATAATCAAAGACATAGGAGGCCATTTTGGGCCACCAATAACTTCTTTGGATCAGATCAAGTGTCTTAGCGAGACCTGGATGACCAGCGACGGGTGAGTCGTGGCAGAGCTTTAGTATTTTCATTTTCATTTCATCTTCATTGGGGACGTATACTTTGTCTTCCTGATATAGCATTTCTTCCACACAGCACATGTTGTGCTCTTTACATAGTGCGGCGACCTCGCTTTCCTTAAGCAGCATCGTTTTGCTTTTGATGAGTTTTAGAATTTGTTCGCCTTGATCGTGAATTTCAACCCTGGTCTGGCTTTGTACTTGCTCTGGTGGAATCATAATAATACCCTTGTTGTCATCATCAACTCCTTGGGCATGATCTTCTCGACAACTGAGTGCATTGGCTTTTACGTTAGTAGCGCCTGCTTTGTAGACAAACACATAATTAAAGCGTGTGAGCCACTGATACCAATGCGCTTGGTGTCAATTCAGATCTTGACTCTTCATAAAATATTGAAGGTTCACGTGATCATTCCATATTTCAAATTGGAACTTCACTCCTTCTAGATAATGGCACCAGATTTCTAAAGCGCGAATAATAGACAGCATCTCTTTGTCAGCAATCAGATAATTGTGTTCTTCCGGTGACATTGAGTGTGAGGAAAAGGCAATGGGGTGCCATTTATTGTTTTTAAATAGAGAAAGCACTGTTCCAGTTGCATAATCTGACGCGTCCATTTCCAAACGGAATTGGCAATCGTTATCTGGATATGCCAAGACTGGTGCTGTGGTGAATTTTTCTTTTAATGTGTCAAATGAGTGTTGTTGATCGTCTGTCCATGCGAACTTGACATCTTTCTTTAATAAATCATTTAGCGGACGTGCGACTTGCGCGTAGTCCTTTATGAATCTCCTATAAAAGTTGGCAAGGCCGAGGAAACTTCTAACCCCTTTAACACCCATGGGAGTGGGCCATTCCAGAATAGTGGAGACTTTAGAATCATCCATGCGGATACCATCTTTTCCTACAATCATTCCGAGGAAATCGACTTCCGTCTTAGAGAATGTACATTTTTCTGGCTTCACAAAAAGATCATTTTCTTCAAGACGTTGCAGAACTTTGTGTACGATCTTGTCATGTTCTTCTTGATTATCTGTTTTTGTGAATATCATAAGGTCATTGATGTAAACGATAACCATGTTGTCCATGTCAGCAAAGATTTTGTTCATCATCGCCTGGAACGTGCCGGGACTGTTGCACAGCCCAAAATACATTACGAGGGGTTTGTATGTGCCACAAAAGCAGATGAAAGTGGCTTTCCATTCGTCGCCTTCCTTTATCTGGATGTTATTGTAGCCCCATCAAAGATCCATCTTTGTAAATAACTTGGCTCCTTTGAGCTTATTGACAAGCTGACCAATCAATGGCAGTGGATAATTATTTTTAACCATGTGTTCGTTAAGATAGCAGTAGTCTTGGACCATCCGCTTCTTGCTGTCCTTCTTTGGCACAAAGAACACGGGTGACGTTTGTGGAGATTTAGAGGGTCTAACATACCTTTTTTTGAGCTGATCATCTATGAACACTGTTACTTCTTCTTGCTCCTGGAGATTAAGTGGTATCAATTGGCCTTTCTTCAGCACAAAAGATTCTTTCATATCAATTGTGTGGTCCCAGGGCTTACGAATTGGCATTCGTTCGCTCTCTCCTTTTGAGAATACTTTAAGGTAATCATGATATGCTTTCGGAACCATCTCAGCTTCCGTTAGCTTCTTTTCTTCTTTTGGAATGTTTTTCTCAGCGGTGGAGATTTCTAATTTCTCAAGTGTCGCTTGTATTTTATATTGCAGGTCTAGCTCTTCTTTTTCCACCATGTGAAGGAAGACGGACTTGTCCTGTAGCATGTGATAATGTTGTGGGCATTGGTTAAGCTTTGTAATGAAGTGACAATTTCTTTTCCTTGATCTTATCTAATCTTATCTTATCAAGCCATGCAATTATCTTATCTTACAACATAGACGTGGACTTGTAACTTTTCCTTCTCTTTCTCTCGTGCTCACAGACGCTTTCTCTATTTAGTTATATTCATGTTCTCATGAGATCTCATCTCGTTCTCACGTTCATTACCGTATGTCTTCTATTTCATTTCCATCTATGTTTCCATTCCACTCCTACGGTAATCACCAAGTTATACTTCTCTTCCATTCTGCCACACCATGTGTGTGCAGCACATATTTAATTCCTGTATCAATATGTCCACATGTAGTAGCGTACAGCTTGGTCTGTGCGCATTATGCCAGACTATATAAACCCCAAGGAACTACTGGACACCCTTCAGTTTAGTTCTCTGGGTTCTTCCCTTGAGATAAAGTCCCCTTCTTAAGTCCTCTCTCTAGTATCTAGTGATAAGCCTAGGATCCCTTTGCTATAGGATCTTTAAGGTTGTTTCAAGCTTTACCGAGCCTGTTGTCCAATCTATCTCCGGGTTATGGCGTTTGAGTCACGTGTAGCTGAGGATCAGGGAATTCT
>JBBPQE010000861.1:0-11580 GCA_038092335.1 Boletus vinaceobasis
TGTCTAGCCATGCTTTGGCTACTTCGAGATTGGAACAATCGAGTATTTGTGCACCAACATCCAGCAAAACACGAATCTTGGGTCGTTGGTTGACTACCATCTGGAGGAATTCAAGCGTAGTCTGTCGCTCGCCAGTCTCTTGAGTCACCATGTAGCAGTCATTCTCGGGCTGAAGAAGATATGCGAGAACCCTGCCATTGGTTCCCTTATGATGGGCGAGATCGCGCTGAGCAATAGGCATGGGTAACAGCCACTGACCGTCGTTCGTACCCGAGAATCCTGACAGTTGGCTGAGCGACCGAATTGAACGACACGGGATGAATTGCAGGCTCACTCACCGGTTATAACCTTTTCCCGTTTCTCTGCTAAATCCCAGCCAGACGCGGACAGTTTCGAAGGAAATTCTTTCGCTTCCTGTGGGAACACCACTCGCGAAAGGTAGAAATCTATCACGGCTTGATTCCGAATGAAAAGCGGGAATATGTCCTTGTCCCATTGCTCCGATGCCTCGAGGTTGATCTCCCCGAGTTCCCGAAGCGAGTCCGGTATTGATTCGTCATCATACTCTTTGACCCAAAGTGCATATTCCGTGGATGGGTCATCCTCGTCTAGCAGAATTTCAATAGCAACTCTCAGCTGCTCCTGAGTGAGGCCGGCATAGTAGTAAGATAGGCACGTGAGAATGATGGTGATATCTGGATGGCCGAATTGAGTGTCGAGTGCCGGTACGTCTTTGGCCCGGTATGGAACAGCAAGCATTGTGGGGGTCGAGGAATTGTAGCTGAACTGCGGCCGCGGGACAAGGCCGTAGTTGACACGCCACCTCCATTCCGACAAAGCAAACACGAGAATATTCGAGGCCAGGAGACCACGGAGTAGTAGTAGTCCACTCCATAAATAGCTCTGGTGAGAATATTTGGCGTACTCTTCCACCCTCTTGGCTGTATCGGGAATTTGGAGGGTATTCTCGTCGGATATGAAACTGTGAATTGCACTCTGCATTTCTGCGGAGAGATGCTGAAAGGTGAAATTGGGAAGTTGTCCGTCCATCACGTCTCTCACAATCAGTGATATTAGGCCTTGACCAACATCGGACGCCGGGGCGATGCGAACTTGTGGATACGATCCAAGTGGGGCGTCACGTTCATACTCCATTGAGTCAGGGGCACGTCTTGAAAGGGAAGCTGCATGCGTCTTCGCGAGCCGGAGAACCTGCTGAGTGATTGTCCATCGATCTGGGTATCCGTCCATATGTTGCTGGAGGCCCATCGTATAAATCATTTGGAACCGGGGGTGAAGGATCTCGTCGCTCTCGTCCAAGACATCTCGTGTATGTGAATAAATCCATTTCTCAAGGCTGAGCCACTTGGATGCGCTGTCGAAAGCACCGCGAGCATCCCCATTGTGCTTGTTATGATGATCAACATCAGGGTCCTTTTTGCTCGCGTGACTGGGAATTTGGCTGAGCAATCGAAACATGTTACCTGCAAGGCTGTCTCGCGGCAGCTGGGATTAAATAGTCAGTTATATCAATGATCATAGACATAATTCTCATCCTCACGGATTTAAACGACAGGGCTGTCGTGATATGCTTGTAAATCAGTGTCGGAAGCTTCGGTAACGGGTAGGCGGCGGGGTTGTCTCTATATATCTGCCGCTCCACACTCCTCAACTTGAGTGATGCGACATGCTCGGATTGGACAAGCAAAACTCCGAGGGGGAGCGGGAGAAGGGCAGATAATATATTGGCCTGTTAGTGAGCCCGCCAAGTCGAGTAACCAGTGATTGGAACATCTGGACCGTCAGGGCTTTCGGAACAATGACACGGAGAAGTTGTTTTCCATCGGCGAGAGCAGCAGCGACGATGGGGATTATCACAGATGATTTCCCTTCGCCCATGTTCACCTGCATGACCGTGTTTTCCCCGGATTGTGGCGATATCATTTCCACTGCGATTTCTACCTGGGCACGACGAATGAGAAAATTTCCTTGAACCTGACCCAGACAAAGACGAGGGTTAGTAGAGACAAAGACACGGACACCAGAAACGCACCTGGATCAACAACCAATCTGGGTATTCTTCAGGATCCCACCCGTCACATCCCTCGTTCTCTAATTCCTTCGAAAACTCTTCTTCAAGACCACCCAGAGCAAACCGGAGCAATCTTCGAGAACGCTGAAGGTCCAAAAGGAGTAGTGCTAACGACACCAAACATTTCTTCCACTGCCCAGGGAGGTCGAACTGTGAGGTAGATGCGAGATATCGCAACAAGACATCTGCTGTGATCGGCGGCCATTGACCAAATCGACTGAAGTCTTGTTCATGTGGATCGGTCGTTGGACCCAGAGTATACTTCAGAATGCCCAGAGCACACAAATGATTGTCTCTGCACTGCGCATAATGTTTCTCCAGTGTCTCGATCCGATTCCCTACCACACTGTGAGTGATTCGGCATTCCTCGTGAGCACGTTGTGTGCTGGCGGCAAGGTGAGTGATGTATTCCCGTCGAATTGAGGGATCGGTCCAAAGAGGTGAGAATAATTGGTCGAATGCGGTGATATCATTGGATGAGATCTCGTTGGCCTTGTGGGTGTTGCGCAGCAAGGTGCTACGGGATGGTAGATCTGGTGCTGCTCGGTTGGAAAATAGCTGCTCGAGCGTGATCTGCAAAGGTCCGTGCTCATCGGAAATGTATCGCAGAGAAGGGGTCAGGCGGGGAAGAGTAGGTAGCAATCCAGGTTGATCTTCGTGGATGCGCATGAGACGTTTCTTGAGATCGAAGTTGCGGAAACAGCTGGAGAACAGTTGTTGGAGGCTGGTCGCTAGGCCTGCAACATCCCAGTAACGCGAATCCAACGAGACCGTCGGAGGGGTATCAGATGGCCACTCCTTGAGTAAGCGTTTTACAGTAACATCGACACTATGCTTCTCTGTGCCCAAGTACACGTCCCGCTTGTTGAGGCGAGACTTGTGAATATGATCCCGTAAGACCTCCTCTGTGGGACGATATCCATCCGAAATCATGTAGTCGGCATAGATCGGTGAATTCCCCGAATCCGACTGCGACTGCTTAGCAAATTCCATGAGTAGTGACAGGAAGGCACCCTGATGGCATGGTGAACAGTAAGCCATTGTGGGAATGAGGAATAGCAGCTGAAGGCAGTGACGAGTTCCTTCGCCTTTCTCCAGGATGTCCTGTACCTTGATCATTAGTGTCTGCACAAGATCGGGATTCGACCATGCCCCTGCACCGTCGTGCAGAGAGGGTTCAACAGCAGGATCTGCACACATGTCGTTGCTCCACAGTTCCGCCCAGCTCAACATATTGTCCATAGTGGGCGCACTAGTGACCCAGCGGTGAACAGCAGATGCTGCAATGGAGGCGACATGCTCAAGCTCCAAGTCTTCCTCTGGGGTCGAGTAGTCCATGTCCTCGCAGTCTTGCGGGGAAATCAGTCCAGTGGCGTTCGACGGAAGTAGGTATACAGCCCGTCGCGCAGCGCGCAGCTCTTGCAAATTGACATGTTCCGAGCCACCCATATCGGAGATCCAGTAATAACGTTTTTTGATTTCCTCGTTTGCAATATTGATTTGGGGATACTGAGTTGAAGCCCCAGCGTCGTCGAAACTGAGAGCTCTGAGTTTCATGATAGACCGACACCCAGCCGACTGTAAGAGACAAAGTGCAGCCTGAGCACCCGTCTTTCCTGTGAGTAGATCAGGCCTATGATAGCTAGTCGCAGCATGGAGATAGGCAAGATATTGTGTGCTCTTCAAGCTACCATCCCCCGTCAAGCAACCTAGTTCGGTATCCACGATGTAGGTAAGATAGTGAGAGGGGTCGCCAGGGAGGTGTGGTGCTAGATTCTGCCTGGAGTGGACCCGAACCTGACAATCAGCTTCCTTTATGGGCACGCCATTCGGTATGATTATGCGTCTGGCTATAAGTTCCTCTGGAAGGTGGGTTTTCTGCCGGAGAACAAGCAGGCTCTCTAGACCAAACAATGCCCCGATATCTTGATTCTCGTCGTAAACCATGTCCTTGAAGTCACGAGACTCCAGTTCTTCTCCCTCGTTGACAAAAAAGGACAACGCGCAGTAGGGCAATGCAATGGACAATCGAAGCAAACATTGGGGAGAGTTGATGGGGGACGCCGTGATTAACAGATCTTTGGAGTGACTCCCCGCGTATTTGTTAACGTTGTGGAGACACTCGAAACACTTTGAAACCATTTTCCAGGTAGGGCTTCGGATGTCGACAAGGGTCTCACGACCTTTGTACATACGATATTGTCCCGGTGTACAATCAATCCTCCAGCCATCTGAACATTGTTTCCAAACCTGCTCAAGGGGGCGTATCTCAATAATCTGTGTGGACAGGTTCAACCAGTGAACATGACCATGAACGAGTGCTGGCGGAAGGTCTCCATACAGCTTCCTCGAAGGAATGAGCTCGAGAATGTCATTTGATTGATTGGATTGCACTCGAACCACGAGATCATCATCTCGCAGTGAGAAGTGCACCTGTGTGTATTTGAACCATCGCGACTATGTCATGTGTGGTCAGTACACACACCTTGTGTTCGGACATTGTGGCGAGGGTTGTGAACTGCATCCCTGGGAGATTGGATGGTATGAGAAAGAAGCCTTGCTGCTTGTGACAGTCAGAAACACTTGATAATGTAGGAGGGCACAGGTGACAGCATGCACGCACGTCACGGAAGATTTCCTGATATTCTGAAGAGTCCCTAATTGCATGTGGCAGTCCGCTAAATGGTTGACCATCCACTCGAACCACACCATCGAGCAGGTCAAGGTGGACTGTTTGCGACGGTTGATCCCTGATTGGTTTAGTTCTGCACGTAAGCCAACGAGTGTTCGGATACTGCAATTGCTCCCATCGGAGTGCACCTGGCTTGTGGCTAGGAAAAATCTTGGCCACTGCGAGGTCAACGCCATAATCTGATACATCAGCGAGGATTAACTGTCGCAAAATCCCCTCGAGGGCAGAAGCAAGACGACAGTCCCGACCAATGAGGCGTTTTGAAAAGGAGTGCCCGACTGAAGAAAAGTTAGCTTAGTTATGAGGATGCTCAAGATTCAGGAATTAGACTCACAATGGACTGCACGTATTAAGAGGTCACAAGAAAGCATAGCATCGACATCCTCTGCAGAATGGATGTGCTTGCAGAAAGTAGCGGGGTCAACATCGAACGTGCTCCGACAAGTGGCAGCCATTTCCTGCAAGAGATTGCTGCGTTGCTTGTTTGTAGGTGCCATTACCAGGTTGTACGATAGCTCCTGCACCCAGCTGAATACCTTCGTGCGTACGCTCCGAAGAAGTGCGATGGCTCGGTCCGAGACGCGTTCGCTGGGACTCGACGCAAGCACGCGCCTGAGCAACAACGAAATGGTGCTCATCATCACCCCGTCAATCGAGCTGACTCCGACATCTACGAACAAACTGGCGAGCTCATCTAAAAGGGTATTGCAAAAGGACGACTCTTGAAGTTCCCTGTGCCAAAGCCATGTGCCTGTGGTCAGATCAAGCGGTCCGACTTGAAGGGTCGCCTGGGCGAGCAGGCGATGGACATCATGACGACGGAGATTGAGAGTCCTGCTGTGCAGTCCCCTGAGGATGTTGAGCCACTGGAGTGAGCCACCACTCCGCAAATTTCCAAACGCGATGAATTCGTCGAGGGAGAAATCCGTGGGACAGTACGCTTGACCGGACAAGACGTCGTTGGAAGTGTGAGAGGTGAAATTCGCATACACTCTGAAAGTGTCATTTTGAATTCTGTCCGTGAACCTCAACTGGCTCCCCCACCCATGAAAGTCGTGGTGCTTCTCTGGCTGCCATACGGAGAGACAGTCAACTAGGGCTGGACCATTTTCTGAGTACCCGCGCTTGATGTGGTGGATCGCATAGCGTAATGTCGGGCTATTCTGGGATCCTACACCCGGTGGATAAAAGTAGGCAAAGTGGAAGGAGACGGGTGGCCCTTTGCGGTCGACAAAGTAAGGTCGCAATGCAGAAACGTGCGCAAGTAGATGCTCCTCTTTCTCTGCATTGAACGACTCAGAGAGATTATGAATATCATGGCACAAATAATGCAGAATGCGGGAAGCAGCGGAACGCCAGATGCAAAGGCATGCAGGGCACTGCAGCTCGAATATGACGGCCTTGGCGTGTAGCGACGAGGCGGGCAATGGTGATTGGGAAGCCACCACGCTATCAACTAGCCATTGTCCATATAGATCCTGTTGGTATCCATCATAGGTGCGTGCGAGACGCGACGCTTCTCGCCCCAGACTAACACGTCCAGTGAACATCGCATCTTGTTCGATGCGAGCTTTGAGATCTTGAAGACGGGGGGATTGGTCATAATAACGGACGGGGAAACTGTGTTTGGTGAATTGGTTCGACAGTACCGACCATCCTGGACGTGATTGAGATTGGCGGGCAGAGAGATACTGGTATGCACGAGAAAGGCGATGCAGGCTGGTTGTCTTGCCCAAGACGAGGTTCTCCAGGACAGTTATTGGAATTTCTGGGGAATAGTCGGCGAGCATGGGAATCTCCTTCACGACCAGCTTGTCAAGTGCGACAAAAAGCGCAATCACAGTCAGCAACACAATGGATTTATCTTCTCGACTTTTGAGCGCCTCCCTGTCAATCATGACCTTTATCATGTATTTATCCATCAGAGCCTCAAGCTGTGCGCATGCATCGTCCACATCCGTGATGCGAGCAAACCAATCGTCAATGTCGTGCTCGACCGATTGCTCGACATCATAGAGAGTAACGTCAGGGTCGGCACCATATGCCTCCTCGAAAAAGGACCCATTCGATGACAAGAAATCATCAATAGTGCCGCGACGATGATGGCTGGGATGGAAAGGAGTGCTGAGGTGTTCGTGGCCAGAATTCGCAAGAGCGTTGTGAATGTGTTCACGACTGTTCAGGAGCGAGAGCTGCGTGTCCGTGACGAGTTCTCCTTGTGAAGGATTTCGAAATAGAGATGGGCGGGGGCTCAGTCGCATCCACCTGGCGTCCAGGATCTCTCGAAGACAACCGCATGTCTCTAGTGCCATTTCGGAGAGCCATGCGGGGACAGACGAACCAAACTTGTGTAAACGTCGGAAAATTTTAGATGACATCAAATGCAGCAGATCACTGGAGAGACTTGTATTGTTTCGATCCTTTGCCAAGGTGCATATGAAGAACAGTATGAATTGTTTGTAGGAAGCACGGCCCAGAGGCGAACGATCAACGGACATCTGGATTACTACCCTGATAAGAAGCCAGAGGGATGAGCGGCGCAAAACGTTGGTTGAACCATAGTCCCTGGAAATGTCGTCGCGAACACGTTTGGTGATGAGAGGAACCTCAACAATGCGACCAAGACATCGTAAAATGCCAGTCAGCAGTGCAGTGATATATTGCGGATGAGTGGGTGGAGGGGGTGGAAGATCCGAGTCGATGCCACGGGGGTGAGAGAGAAAATTGGCGAGTTCGGATTGAAAGTCTCCATTGTCAAATACATCGTTCGTCATCTCAATGGCAGACCCAGGATACGAGCATAAAAGAGACCCTCCGGTTGTCTCTACAGCTTCTCTACGTGGGGACACCTCGAATGATTCGAACAGTGTAGTCTTCTCCCGCTTCGTGAGGACAATCGCAGCATTCTGACGTCGGATGAAAAACGCAAGGATATCTATGCACTGTCAGCACGGACATATGGAGAACCTGCGAACGTACCTCCTGTTTGAATTCCACATAGCTGGGAACTGACAAGCCCTCTGTCCAGGTGTTCAGGCCGTACAGAGGCTTCCAAGTTGTCCAATATCCTCGTGGTGCGATGCCACTGAGACGCAGAGGTTCCGTGGACGTGTGCGCCACAAGCACGGGTAGCAGCGCACACTGCACGAAGCAGTGAAAGATCGTTCTCTAGGGTGTAGTCGTTGCGGTCGGGAAGCTTGGCAGGAAAAAACACATGTGTAACAGCATAATGAAATGATGTAGAAGTATGGACGAATGCCAATGAGCTCGTCGTGTCAGGATCAGAGTCAGCAGCGGTAGACGCAGTGGACATGGTTGGTATAGTGACCAGCCCGAACCGTGTGAAAGAGACTTTGTACTGTATTCTATTGGCACGATCTGGCCGCTTACCCCGCTCGCGTTTACAACACATACCTTTCTGTCTTCCGCAGGCTTTGCTGTAAGAGCTTCACCCGTGTAGAAGCGCTCCGGCAGCACGAGCAAACCAAGCCACACGCACATCGAGTGCAGCTATTGTATGATGCAGTTCTTTACCCAAGTCTGCAAAAATACACCTGAAAAATCCTGTAATCGCAACCTCACCCGGATCCATCCATCCATCCTGGCGGTGTGGTTCACTATCGTTAAATGTTTGAAATTCGCGAATCGACAAATGTAAGCTGCGTTCTTGCTCATCGCACTGTAGTCTGACGTTTATCCGCTCTCTAGCATGTTCCGGAAGTACATTCGAAAGTACCTCGCAGCCCCGAAGGACAGTCTCAGCTTGTCCCCGTCACCCAATATTGCATCTACAACAAGACGTTCACCACTCCAGACGGTTTCCTCAACCACCAGAACGCTAAACGACACTATCCGCCTCGCTCGGCGTCCTCCCCCAAGTTGTCAAGTTCCTCGGAACTCGCTCACCAATCCGATTCTCGCGAAGTCTCTGTATCTTTAACTACCTTAAGTGGCAACGCGACCATCAAGGGGTTGGACGTAGCCGAGTAGCGTGTCATATGTCGCTGCAGCGAGTGCCAAGCAGGCTTCAAGTCCGTTGCTGAGCTGGAGACGCATCGCTCTGCCTATGGAAACACCTCACCCTCAAAGTGCAATTGCCTATCCTCCTTGGAGTAGCCACTTCAAGCAAGCGCACCAAATGACTCAACCGAACAATTGTCAGTTAGACGCTTCCGACGGCGTCTTCGCCTTGTGGCTTGGCCTATGTGAAGGAAGATCAGTTGCTTGAACACTACAAGGATTCCCCGAACAATGTCCATCCCTACTGTGA
Source organism: Boletus vinaceobasis (assembly GCA_038092335.1). Taxonomy (NCBI): domain Eukaryota; kingdom Fungi; phylum Basidiomycota; class Agaricomycetes; order Boletales; family Boletaceae; genus Boletus; species Boletus vinaceobasis. The sequence goes on from JBBPQE010000861.1 coordinate 9,055, forward strand.
GAAGCGTCACTTTGGGTTCGAGAACAACGATACGTGTAAGTGTGATACAAGGTGAAAGTACAAGTACTAATCGGGGTTCGCACCACGTCAATAAAGCCTACCTGCGCATCGTTTGTCGTGTATGCGAGGGTGAATTTTTCCATCAGGAAGCTTGTTCTTTGCTCCCTGAGTTCGCCGAAACACCCCAAGTGCGAAAAATGTGGTATTGGGTTCAGAGATCAGTTTGATTACACAGGCGTAAGTGATCAGACTCGTCGTTAGTTCTCTCCTGACCTTGAATCGTGCAGTATGGGACTTCTGCACATCCCGAGCGCCGTTGTTATTTGTGCCAATGGCACTTTGACACCCCAGATATCTTACGGGATCATATCAAGCATTTTCTCAATCGTCCGAAATGCGAAGACTGCAATATCAGGTTCGCTGACGCAGATGCATACCATTATGTGAGACCAAGAAATCGATATGAATAACCTAGTGCAGACCCAAGTTTCACTTTCTAGCATCTTTTCATCGTCCACCGTTCACAGTTTGGTGATCAAGGGCATTGGGATGTTTCGGTTACTGAGCCCGATCGCCAGGACAAGAAACCCCAACACGACCCTTTGACCCTGTTTTGGGCTTCGAGGGTAGTGCAAGTCTGCAATATGCGTCATTCATCCGCTTTCCCCCTAGTCTGAGCGGCTACATCGCAAAGGGCAATCGCTGAATCCGGTGGTTCATCGGGGTCGCACTCGCCCAGTTCCACCCTTTCTGTTGAATAACGATCTCGTACCGATTTGGACAGGCATCGAATGCGGCCCTGCAACCTCTCTCTCTGGACACTGACGCAGGTCCCAAGGCGTCTCCTTTGATCACTCTTCCTTGTCGACACTTCCCGCAGTTCGGACACCTTTCATATCCAGCGTGCCGACAGCCCAATCGGTCGACTCCGGAAGACCGTCCAGCTCACGGCTTGAGCCACCGTCGTTGTTCTCAGTGTCTCAAGGAGTTGGGGACATCGCAGTGACTGTGGCGGAAGATGATGAGGTAGATAGCAACTTGGCTAGCAGGTCCTTTCTGCGTTCTCGATTGACCTCCCCCATCATTAAATCACCCAATGCGGGTGCTGCATTGCCATCGTCTACATCAAGTTGGACTGTGCAAAACGTCACGGATTCTAGAAGATCAGATTCTCGGCTCGTAGCCGTTTTATATCTTCATCGCAGGGTTTCCGTAGGTCAGACTGCAAGTCTGATGATACGTTGCCGTAGTTCAGCTTGCTGGATCCAAGCTCGACAGAGTTGACCGGCAGCGCAAGGTGACAGGTCGTGGTCAGATTCCTTCGCGTTGTATTCTAGTAAGTCGGGATGTTTCAATTGTAATTCGCCCCAAGTCAGCCGGGATCAGTGTCTCCGCGAGCATGACGCCAGAGTATCTTCGCGGGACACGGGCATACATGCCTCTCACGCATCAGGTGCAAGAACCATCATCCAGTCAAGTATCTCGTAGTCCTCGTATTTCATCACCCGTTTTGTCTTCCACAGGGCTTGCTATAGGTGAACGGGGGCGCCGTTTGAAGATAAGATCATGTCGGATTCTGGATGGGACAGGCATTCCACGTCGCGTGATTCATCACTCGGTCCAGCGACTCAGTACTCCCTCGACCAGGTACAGGTAATTCAAAGATGAACGACACGTCTTTGTTCTGTGTTCGATGTTTATTGTCCCATGCAGCTCTCAAAGCGACGAAGTCCCTTCAAGTTGTCGGAAATTACATGCAGTGTCATGTCTAGTGATCGTACGAGCGGGTACAGTAAGAACTTCGTTTACATCAATATATAGTAGGACGAATTCAAACACGGGCAAGGCTGCAAAAGAGACAATCAGTCCTCCGTCAACATTTAGCTACTAGAGAGCTCACCACTCACAAGCAAATCATCGTCACTCAGCGCGTAGACGCTGTTGCGGACGTAGGCGGGTTGTGACCAGACACCACTGACATGGGTCGCTCAAAGTCTTTCTGCGTGAGTAGCTGCCCTTGAAGAATCCTGCCCATGTGGGTCTGCGCAAACGGTCGCCCTCTGTTCCGAATGGCAAGCAGCGCCATCACGGCAGGCAACGGTGAACCTGAGAACCTGACTTCGTTCTCTTCGAAACTACCGGGGATGTTGAACAGATTCCACCGGACTGCCGATTCGTCCGTCGAACCTTTCGTAGGAACGCCGAGGAAACGACATAGCCGGAGGTACGATTCATGGTCTGTGAGATAGAGCTGCCCAGCGAACACGTTCAGCTGGTCAATCAGGTCCCAAGGTGGACTCCAGTCAGAGGGCAGGGGAGGGATGGAATACAGTGTCAGATCGTCGCACGGCTTCATCCGCTGGGACGTGCGCGGTGCGTACAGATGAAGATGAACATATTCGCTTGCCCTAATATCTGGCATCAACCTGTCGGCCTCGAATGGGCTCAGAAGGACAAGTAGTGGGTCACGGTCCTTCATGTTTGTACGGGAGAGAATCCACTGAACAGGTCGAAGGTATTGGTCCA
>JBBPQE010000862.1:0-11565 GCA_038092335.1 Boletus vinaceobasis
AATATGACTAAGGAAAAGAAATGATAAATCCCAATACAATGATACTAAGGTAAGTAGGATAAGGAACAAGATAGTGAAAAGAGGGGAAATCCACCCTTACGAACCTAGGGAATATTAGTTCCCTACACCGTGTCAACCATTGGTACCATCGGGCTTGCCAACAATTTAAATCTTGAGATTTTATAAAATATTAAAGGTTTGCATGGTCGTTCCAAATCTCAAATTGGAACTTCGCTCCCTCAAGGTAGTGATGCCATATTTCCAGGGCACAGATAATAGAAAGCATGACTTTGTCAGCTATCAGATAGTTTCTTTCTTCCAGCAACATTAAGTGTGAAGAATAGGCAACCGGATGCCATTTGTCTTCTTTGAGAATAGATAAAACCGCTCCTGTAGCATAGTCTGATGCATCCATTTCTAAATGGAACTGACAATCGTTGTCTGGATATGCCAGAATGGGTGCAGTGGTAAACTTTTCCTTTAGCATGTCAAATGCTGTTTGCTGAGCAGAAGTCCACTCGAATTTTTGTTCCTTTTTGAGAAGGTTGTTTAATGGATGTGTGACTTGCACGTAATCCTTGATGAACCTTCTATAAAAATTGGCTAGGCCGAGGAAGCTTCTAACTCCTTTTATGTTCATAGGAATGGGCCATTCCAAAATAGCTTTTACTTTGGTATCGTCCATGCAAATACCATTTTTACCCACAATTATGCCAAGGAAGTTGACCTCAGTCTTACTGAAAGTACATTTTTCTGGTTTTATGAAGAGGTCATTTTCTTCAAGACAGCGAAGTACTTCTCACACGATCTGGTCATGTTCCTCTTGATTTTCTGTTTTCATAAATATCATTAGGTCATTAATGTAGACGACAACCACATTGTCCATATCTGTGAAGATTTCATTCATCATCGCTTGGAACATTCCAGGACTGTTGCATAGTCCAAAGTACATCATGAGGGGTTCGTAAGCGCCACAGAAACAAACGAAAGCTGCCTTCCATTTGTCTCCTTCCTTTATGCAGACATTGTTGTATCCCCATTGTAGGTCCATTTTCATAAATAATTTCGCTCCTTTGAGCTTGTCGACCAACTGACCAATCAATGGTGGTGGATAATTATTTTTAACCATGTGCTCGTTTAGATAGTGGTAGTCTTGTACCATCTGCTTCTTGCCGTCTTTCTTTGGCACAAAAAACACAGGTGACGTTTGTGGAGATTTTGAGGGTCTCATATATCCCTTTTGAGCTGATCATCAATGAATGCCATTACTTCTTCTTGCTCCATGGGACTGAGTGGTATCAATCAGCCTTTCTTTGGCACGAAAGAATCTTTCATATCTATAGCATGGTCCCAGGGCTTTCGGATTGGCATCCATTTGCTCTCTCCTTTTGAGAATACTTTTAAATAATCGTGATATGCTTTAGGAACCATTTCAGCTTCCATAAGCTTCTTTTCTGCTGTTTTTGGTTTTTCTAGATGTTCTAGGGTCGCTTGAATCTGATACTGGAGATCTTCTTCCTCCTTTTCAAGCATATGGATAATGACGGGCTTCTCTTGAAGTGTGTGACAATGGCGGGGACAGCATGTAAGTGTAACCAAGTCTGTCTTCCAGTCTATTTCTGGATTATGGCATTTTAACCACATGTAGCCGAGGATCAGATGATTCTGTCCAAGGTCTGCAACTTCCACAGTGACGCGTTTCTTGTGACCCTTGAAGTCAATTATAATATTGGTGGAGTGCATGATCTTTCCAGCCGAATTCTTTGTGCCATCCATGTTGTAAACGTTAACGGGATTGCATAACTTTTGAAGGGGAAGTTTATTCTTCTTGACCCACTTTGTATCAATAAAGATAGTGTTAGCCCCTGAGTCAAGTAATGCTTCAAGCGAAACGAGGTCTTTAGGGGTTTCTTGTGATGCGACGCGTAGTGGGATCAGAATCTCATTTTCTGTCCTCACGTTGTGTATGTAAATATTGTCTGGGATTTCTTTTTCTTTTTTGGAAGAGGAATTAAGCACAGGTTTAATGTCCCTGCCGCGCTCGCTGGGAGACATCTCTGACATATGAGGTAAAAAGTCCGTGGAACTGTTGGAGTTAGTATCCTCCATGTTTAAATTATTAAACCTGTTTTTGGAAATTTCTTGTTTTTCTGCCTTTGATCCACCCAGATTGGATCTTAGGTGCGACCTTTTCCCTTTTTGGCTGCTTTGGCCGTGTCCATGAAGAACACCAAGGCTTCTTTGAAGCTCATGCCTTGGGTTGCCTTAACCCATGCCTTTCAGTTGCTTTTATCCTTGTTCCAGAAGGTTGCTCTGTCGTTGGAGTCAGAGTTGGAGTCAGAGTTGTGAGACTCAACTTTCTTTTTGCCTTTGCCCTTGCAGGCCGCATTAACCTTTTTCTCTTTCTTGTAGGAGAACTTGTGTTTGCCACTGAGCCACTTACATTCAGGGCATTGGACTTTTGTTTGACCGCAGTCCCATACAGTGTGGCCTGACTTGCCACAATTATAGCAGTTTCCAATGCTAGCATTGCCAATATCCATGGCATTTTCATCGTTCTTTGGCTTATTATTTTGGGACCTAGCCAAGGTCCAGTCCTTGAGAAACCCGAAGATCTCTTGGTGATTGCCAACTTGTTTTATGGTGTCCAAATATTCTGTTATGACACTGCTTCTTTTCCCATCGTTTATGATCTTGTATATGATGCTACTCTTTGTGTTTCTTTCAAGAATAGCGATCGCATGGGAGGGATCAATGTTGGATTGATGGTATAAGCTTTCCCATCATACTAAGTAATCGTCATTGGGGGATTTCCTTGTGTAAATTTGTTGAGCTGATCAGTAGCCCAGTCTTTTTGGTTGGTGGCGCGGAAGAAATTCTCAACATCCACCACCAATTGATTCCACGTATAATTGTCATTGATGAGACGATTTAGGCTTGTTTGGGTGAACTGCCCTGCTTTGGGTCCCTTCAGATGAGACAATACTGCCATGTTGGCACCATCTGACCCAGGGGTAATAACGGAGCAGTTAGTGTTTAGCCAACCCTGCATTTTGCACCATTCCTCAAATTTTGCTTTGGCCCCATCGTACTCTCCGGGGTCTGCAAAGACTTCTACTTTTCGGCTTGATGACATAGCCGATGTTGCTCCTCCTCCTGTATTACAGAGCCTTGCTATTTCTTCCTCTTGTGATGCTATCTTCTGGTGAGCTTTGTCTGTGAAGTCGCAGATTTGGAATAAAGAGGTTGTGACCGCATTGAATTCTTGTAAGATTGCGGCAATCTTATCTTCGTAACTTGCATTCGCATCAGCGAGGATGTTGTTTAAGACTTGAGACATGACGATGGGGAAATGGATATATTAAAGGTAAAGAAATTTACTGCCTGTAACATTTGGGCTTATGAAGGATGTGACGCGGGCGTAAGACCTTTGTCGTAATGTTCTCGTCGTCTCCTGGCTTTAGACAATTGATCATCTTCCTTCTTTTGGCTATCTCTCGCCTCTTTGCCGGCCTTGCATCTACCAGTCTATGTTCTTCTGCTAAGTCTAGTGGGGAAATTCATCCCTCTGCTATGACTCTGGCGTAATCTATCCCTTGATAGGGGGAGAGTTCTCTTAGAGCGATGAGCGGTTCTTCTATCGCTTCACGTTTGACTGATACATGAGGTGGTGCTGGTGGTAAATCGTTGAGGTCACCTTCTTCCTTGAAGTTAGGTAGGGCGGAGTGTTGGCTTATCTCATGGTCCCTATTGCTGTTGCAAATGTGGTGGACCCTCTATCATTTTCCCCTAATGATTCCTCTCCTGTCTCTCCTGACACTACTTACCTCTCCCATTCTGGATGAACCCTCTTCTCTGGACTAGGACTCAACCTGGCTGTGCCAGACACAGCTTGGGCAGAACTATTGGAGATGGAGCTATTTGCTGATCCCACTGCACCCCCGGACTCTTTCCATCTCGGACCTATTTAATCTCGTATGTTTTCTTACTGTTTCCGAGATTAATGTCGGGCTCTTTCCTCGCTATCTATTAATCTCGGACCCTGTCCCTCTTAAGTCCTGATCTCTGATTCAGGACTCGTATCCCTCTCCATTGTTCGCCTCACAGGGATTATTTCTTGAGTCACTCATATAGTTCTCCTATTTGAGAATACGCCGGCCCTAGATCAGTCCTGATAGTATTTAAGGCAGAGTTCCTCATGTACTTCTTCTTTAACCTTAATCTACGCCAATCTGCATTGATCGAAGCTCCCTGTCAGAGATGCTCTACTCCCGACTTCTATTTCTCCGCTCGCTTCTCCCACGATCCCTTACACAGATACACCCTTGCCCCTCCCTCCTGTACAAGGAGATACTCGGAAGACTTTCCTGGACTCATTGAGTGCCAGGAGTGTAGTCAAGACTTGCCAGGACTCATTGAGTGCCTGGAGTGTAGTCAACCCCATTGAGCTTTTGTTGACGCACTCGCGTAACAAAAGATTAAGGTTTATCTAGATGACTGTTATTTAACAGCGTCACCATACCTTACCGGCCTACACCAGAGGGTGTAGTATATCGTCACCACGAGGAGAATAAACATCTCCAGTTACCGGGTCACCTCTTCCCCCGAAGACGAGGAGTCTGTACTTCCTTCCCACTCCCCAACTGAAACAACCTTGAAGATCCTTTAGCAAAGGGATCCTAGGCTTATCACAAGATACTAGGGAGGAGGGCTTATGAAGGGGACTTTATCTCAAGGGAAAGACCAAGAGAACTAAACTGGAGGGCATCCAGTAGTTTCTTGGGGTTTATATAGTGTGACATAATGCGCACAGACCAAGCTGTACACTACTACATGAGGGTATATGGAGACGGTAATTAAGTACATGCTGCACATATATGGTGTGGCAGAATGGAAGAGAAGCATAGCACGAAAATAACCGTGGGAAGGAATGGAAGCATAAAGTGGAAATTAAAAGAGAAGACATACGGTAATGAGTGTGTGAACGAGATGAGATCTCGTGAGAAAGAGAATATAACTAAATAGGGAAAGCGTCTGTGAGCGCGAGAAAAGAGGAAGAAAATAGTTACAAGTCCATGTCTATGTTGTGAGATTAGATAAATGCGTGGCTTTGATAAGATAAGATAAGATAAAAGAAATTGTCACTTCGTTACACCAACCCAATTGCTCTTCTCCGCCATACCGGAACAACCGCGAAGAATAGCCTCAGGAAGTACTTCTCGTCCCCCTCCCCTGCACCTCCCACCACCACCTCGCCGGGCTACCCCTTCCAACAACAGCTGAACTTCCTCAAGTGGTCACCACGTTCGTGCCGGGACCCTATCGGCCAATCCTATCCCCACTATTGAACAACCTCTGGAAGACCACAAGGAATTTTTCCAAACTCTCCCCAACCAACCGCCCAATCCCCCTGATCCAGACCCGGATTACCCTATCCATGGACCGGATTCGGACAAAAGTTTTGAAAGTGACGATGAAGACATGGGCAAGGAAATTAAGGCTGCCCTTCTGGATGATTTCTCTGGAGAACCTGCTGATGCGTCCAGATGGAGCAAGGCAATGAAAGGATATTTTTCCTTACATGAAGACGTGTACACCGACAGGGTGAAGACCCTCATCTTTTTAAACAAGATGACCAAAGGCCGAGGGAAGGCCTTTGCTGAAGGATGGTTGACCAAGTTGGTCAACACCACTATCCCTGCCACCGAGAAAACCTTCCCAATCATCAACGCCTCCTTCGACACCACCTTCTCCCCCTATGATGCTGCCATCCAAGCACGTATTGACCTCACCAATCTCCGACAGAACGTCAAGGACCCTGAAGGGTTCGAGACTGATCTGTCCGACTTTATCCTCTACTCCACCCGCTCCAGAATCACAGACTTCAAGGCCCTGTCCGAATGGTTCCTACCAGGGTTAAAACCGAGACTCACCCACCTGCTGGTAGACTCGGGACAACTCTCCAGCATCACTACTATGGATGAGCTATATAAAGCCACCTCAACCATAGGAGGAGGACGAAATCAGCTTCATTCCATCTTCGGAGGAGGAAGGATGAACTATGGAGGAGGAGGAGGAAGGACAGACCCTAATGCCATGGACGTCGATTGTCTAACCATCAACCCTGAAGAACGAGCCTGCCTTATGAGAGAAAATCGCTGCTTCATCTGCAAGAAAACCGGGTGTAGCACAAGGAAACACTCTGGTTATCCTATCAGGAAACCTCAAAGATCCTATCCTCAGAAGGCGAGGGCCATCACTGTTCCTCAGACTCCCCTCTGAGACAACCTCGACCAATACTTGAAAGACCTGGGAAACAATTCTAACCACACCGCCACCCTTCAGGCACTTAAAGCAACGTTCGACCCAAACTATGACGAATCGGGCAAACAGATTAACAGAGACAACCTTATCTCTGCCCAAGACTGGGGAAAGGATACCGATCAGGAACAAATTAACGTTCTTGATGCGGAAACAAGATCCAAAGAATGGGCCAAGGTGCGCCCTTCTAAATCTGATTCAGGTTTTTGAAAGGCAGGGATGAACCAATGTCTCCCCCTGCCTCATTTACGGTTGCCCCTGTATTTATTTCTGGATCGCAAAGTAATTCTATTCGAATTCCACTTTTGATCTGGAGAGGGGGCGGCAAAATTGTTGGAACTAAAGGTTTAATTGACAGTGGAGCAACTGGCTGTTTCGTAAACAGAGCCACCACCTGGAAATTGGGTCTTCCGATGATCAAATTGGAAGATCCCGTACCAGCATGGAACGTAGATGGAACTCCTAATGCCTCAGGAACCATCAAATACAAGACTAAATTAGTCCTCAACTACGGAGGACTTTGAGAACAACGGGATTTATATATCCTAAACCTAGGAAAGGACAAGATAATCTTAGGCCTTCCGTGGCTTTGGTCTGTCAACCCCGAAATTGACTGGAAGTCTGGCAGAGTTACCATCGTTCCCAGCAAATGGAAACCTACATCTGGGGTCCTCCATTCCATAACAGATCAACGATACCTCCTCTGATATCTCGGACACGACAAGGAACAACACATTGAGAGAGAATTAGGGGAACAGTTCCGAACCTGGACACATGAACAACGAGGACGCTTTTGGCAAGCAACAGGGGAATTCCCAGAATTCGCCCTCTGACGGACCACCCTCTCTACTGTCATCACCCAGCAAAATGCCGGGATGGCCAAGACCCTCCCCTTCAGATACTCCGACTTTGCCGATGATTCCTTCATCCCATGACGAGCAAAGGCCTATCCTCTTAACTCAACAGAGAAAGAAGCCTGTAAAGAATTCGTCGAAGAACATCTCAAATCAGGAAAGATTTACCTGTCGAAATCCCCCCAAGCCTCCCCTTTCTTCTTCATTCAGAAGAAAGATGGGAAATTAAGACCCTGCCAAGACTATCGGTACCTCAACCAACATACCATCAAGAACGCTTACCCCCTCCCTTTAATCTCCGACCTCATTGATAAATTAAAGGGATCGTTGATCTTTACTAAATTCAACGTCCGATGGGGATATAACAACATCCTAATAAAACCCAAGGACCGATGGAAGGCAGCATTTCTTACCCCATTTGGATTATTCGAACTGGCAGTAATGTTCTTCGGCATATGCAACTCTCCGGCTACCTTCCAAGTGTTTATGGACGATCTTTTTGGAGACTATATTGCAGAAGGATGGTTAATAATTTACATGGATGACCTCCTCATCCATTCCAGCGATCCAAAACTCCATGAAGAACGGACCCGGAAAATCCTACAACGCTTCCGCGAACATGAGATATATCTCAAACTGGAAAAGTGTACCTTCGCTGCCGATGAAGTAGAATATCTGAGAATGATGGTCAACAAGGATGGAGTACAGATAGACCCCGCCAAACTCAAAGCTATCCAGGAATGGAAAACCCCTGAGGACGTCAAAGCCGTCCACTCCTTCCTGGGATTCTACAACTTCTACCGCAGGTTCATCCCCTCCTTCTCCGACATCGCCAGACCTCTGTTGGATCTTACCAAATCTACTGTCCCCTGGACGTGGGGGAACCCCCAAGAGTCCACCTTTCAAGCGCTTCAGGTTGCGTTCACCACGAAACCGGTACTCATGTTCCCAGATCTGGCTAAACCATTCACCATTATAACCGACGCTTCCCTTACTGCGTCTGGGGGGGTCCTTATGCAACCTGACAGCAACGGGGATCTGAAACCCTGCGGGTACCTGTCCCAAACCTTCGCACCCGCCGAACGCAACTATGATATCTTCGACTGAGAACTCTTGGCCGTCATCCACGGCCTAGAAGAATGGAGGCAATATCTTCTCGGATCTGCCTTCCCTGTGACGGTCCTCACCGACCACAAAAATCTTACCTACTTCAAGGAACCTCGTAAACTATCTCACCGAGACAACATCGATACTTCAGAAGACAATGCTGAAGTACAATTACTCTCTTCCTCGGCTGTCAACCACCATGTCTGCACTATCAACCTCGCTCTCTCAGATAAAATCTGAGACTCCTCCACCACCGACCCCTTAGTAATTACTGCCTTACAACGCATGGAGAACAAAGAACCCCTATTCCACCGATCATCACCAAAGGATTGGTCCTTCTCCGAAGGACACCTTTATTTCCAGGAATGACTTTACATCCCTGAGGAAGCCCGCAAGGATTTGGTATCTTCCGTGCACTCTTCCCTCAAGGGTGGTCATGGAGGACATCTCCGGACTACCGCCCTCCTCGCCAAAGATTACTGGTGGCCTGGCCTCTCCTCTTACGTTCGCAAGTACGTCGCCGGCTGCGCCACCTGTCAATCATATAAAGTCCAGACCCACCCCACTGTACCACCTCTCCACCCCGTCGCAATGGAATCCTGCTGCCCCTTCCAAAACATTTCCGTCAACCTCATCACTAATCTTCCCCCAGTTAACGGATTTGATTCTATTATGATTGTGGTCGACCATGGCCTTAGTAAGGGGGTAATTCTCACTCCTTGCTCAAAAACGGTGGATGCGGCCGGAATAGCTGATCTTTTCTTCAAAAACATCTTCAAAAGATTCGGACTACACGACAGGTTGCTCTCCAACCGCAGACCGCAGTTCACCTCTGCATTTGCTCGGGAACTCGCTCGCCTCTTGAAATACGATATCTCCCTGTCCTCCACCTACCATCCTCAGTCCAACAGAGAAACAGAATGCTACAACCAAGAACTGGAAACCTACCTTCGCATATTCTGCGATGGACAACCCCACCAATGGTTGAACTTCCTCCCATCTGCCGAATTTGCCCACAACTCAGCCATACACTCTGTAACAGGAAAAACCCCTTTCTCCCTAATCATGGGATACAAACCACGATCCTACCCCACTTTAGGAAAGACCTTCCTCCCTGCGCTTGAAAACTGGCTCTCCCATATTGAGGATGCACGAAAAGAAGCTGAAGCTGCACATAAACTTGCCCAATTATGAATGAAAGATAGGATCTCCTCCCACTTTAAACCATGGAAGAAAGAAGATCAGGTATGGTTAGAAATCAAAAACCTCAAATTACAAACACCCCGGAAGTTCTCTCCCCGATGCACTGGTCCCTTCACCATCTCAGAAGTAATTTCCTCAGTCGCTTTTCGGCTTCTGTTACCAAAGCAGTGGAAGATTCACAATGTCTTCCACACCTCCCTCCTATCCCCATATAAGGAAACAGCCGAATACGGACCTAACTTCCCCTGTCCCCCACCGGAACTAATAGGAACAGAAGAGGAATACGAAATCGAGAAAATCATCAATTACTGCGGAACCAATAATTGGAGGCAATACTTAGTATATTGGAAAGGATATTCCAATGTGGAACAGACTTGGGAACCTGAAGGCAACTTTGGGAATGCTGACTCGATCCTTCGGGAATATAAAAAGAGGAAAAACCTCTAGAGTCGAATCCCAGTCCCCCATGTCCTTCCTCCCCATGTCCACTCTTCTCACAGTCAGACTTTCCCACCTCCCTCTGTACGCTCGACGACTTCTCTATGTCTCCTTACTCGGAAACAGGCAAGCGCAACAAGCCCTCCAAGCCCTTCCATTTTATTCCACCAACGACACCTTCGTCTATTTGGTCCGACTCTTCCGCCTCTATGCCACTGTCCATACTATCCTCTGTCATCTCACCTGGCACCCCACCACCCCCCCTCTATTCTCCAACTCCACTTCAACCCCCAATGCTCCTACAACCATGGTGGTTGTGGAACAAGCATTGGTCGAAGCCAGAAACCTCGTCCTCGACTTATGTTACATCAAAGGACTCGACCGGTGTATTTTCCTCCTCCCTACCCCCCTCACCAACGCTATCCTCCGACCCGTCCTCATCTCGTTATCCGAGGAAGAACAGAATGCCTATTTCAGGGATGAACCCATTATCAGAGACCCCGCCCTCAACGAGTTGCCAATGTACCTCGAGAGCTTACCCCCCCTCCCTTCATTGAGGAGCTCATTAGAGGGTTCCAACTCCCTACCTCCCATTCCTGAACCCACCTCCCCCGACGAGCAGCTACGGCTCCAACTGGCACAACTAGAGGAAGCAATGCTAACAATGACTCAGACTCCTACTCCGACTCCACCATCGTCACAAGTAACCCCGAGGGCCAACCCCGCTCACCCTCTCCCATACCTATTCCCAACCCCGTATCTATAACCCCCAATGGGACCACAATCCGCAACACCATTTGCCCCACTCTCCATCACTGTGGGGCCGTCATCCTATCCACTGGGCTCCCTTCCCAACCCCCTCGTACTACCTCCCCTATGGGAACTACAAATGAAAGCAGTACCCCCACTGTGTCTTCCGTACCCAGGAGAATCCCCACTCCCACACGTGCCACTTCAGACCCTTCCCCTGGCGTACATACCACAACCATGGGTCCTCCTGCCCAACCCCCTGTGGGACGGAACCCCCGCCGACTACCAGACTCCATTCCCCCTTGGCCCGGCCTCACCCAACTCGTCCCCCCTTGCTGCTTCCAATGTAATTCCGTATCCCATGTACGGGTCAACTGTCCCCAATACACCTGTCCCATCTGCAACATCGTCACCCCGGGCCACCCTCAATACCGTTGCCCTCGACAACGTTGTTCGCTCTGTGGAGAGGAGGGTCACTGGGCCCAGGCCTGCACCTACGACGACATGGACCCCCATTCCTGGGATCTCACCAATTACGAGATCAACGAGGGAGATAGGAGTTCCTGAGATGGAACTTCAGGGCTACAACGGGGGTAATGTTACAAATGTGGCGGACCCCCTATCGTTTTCCCCTAACGATTCCTCTCCCGTCTCTCCTGACACTGCTTACCTCTCCCATTCTGGACGAACCCTCTTCTCTGGACTAGGACTCAACCTGGCTGTGCCAGACACAGCTTGGGCAGAACTATTGGAGATGGAGCTATTTGCTGATCCCACTGCACCCCTGGACTCTTTCCATCTCGGACCTATTTAATCTCGTATGTTTTCTTACTGTTTCCGAGATTAATGTCGGGCTCTTTCCTCGCTATCTATTAATCTCGGACCCTGTCCC
>JBBPQE010000863.1:0-11557 GCA_038092335.1 Boletus vinaceobasis
AGATGTGTCACGGTGAGTTCGATTCAGCACTTCTGATACCATAGCATCATTTGAATAGTGGTAACAGGCATCTCATCTGGAAATGTTTCCATGGCAGGGGGATGAGGAATGGGGGATATGGTGGATGTGAGAAAATGGAGTGTCTGTGGTCATATATAATCGGTCCACATGGACCTCAGAATATACTGAAACCGCCAACAATGGCTGACAGTTTCTACATTTGCAATCATATAATGTTTACTCATATGGGGCTACCATCGAATATCTCCATTGGTCTAGATTCTCAGCAGTTTTCCCACTCTGCCCAACACTGCTCCCGAAGCTGTGCATAGATGGCCTGCTGCCGAGCAGCATAGCATGTTTGTCCTTGGTCATGCTTTTGCAGACTGTGCACCGCCTGCTGTTCCCATCCATGAGATTTTTGGTTGAAGTATGAAATGGTCCACTTGAACTCAGCCATCAGCAGCTCTAACTCCTCTCCCCACCAATCCATTGTGGCTTTTGCACGCAACCAATGTACCTGGTAGACTGCAAATACAATGTTGACCAGAAAGCGCAACCTGAACGTAACACTCACATTCCAACATCCAGTCATTCATGTCGGTGTCCTGTGAAATATCCATAGACCAGAACCAGGCCAGTGTATTCGAGCAATGGTTGTGGAAGTTTGGCTCGGTGACCGCAGTGCTAACCTTGAGATCCTCATTCTTCAACACCTGATATCTAGCCAACATGTCCTCTGACGCAGAAAGACACATCATTGCAGACTGGCATTTCTGATATATGGTGACATGCTGACTGACTACACTGTCCACCACTTTCACCTTTCCCCAGGCTCAGGTAGTCTTCGCATGGCTTGAGGCGTGCCGAACCTCAGTGCGGAACAACACTGCCTTGCCTGCCATCGCAAGCCAGATTTCATGTAAGAAATCATTCACTTGGCCAGCGTGAAGTTGGAGCTCTTGTTGGATCAGGTGGTGAGCGCTGAGATCCATGCATTTATCATAACCGAAGTTAGATGGCAATGGCAGCGTTACTTGATCAGGTCGTTTACTTCCAAGGTGGTCGACCATATCTTCATCTCTGATATCACTCTCCCCATCTGACCCATCTGATGCCTCTTTGTCATCATTCTCATGTGGAATAAATTTGGATGCTTTGGCAAAGAAATGGGAAATCTCAGCGGCCAACCAATCAGCTTGGTGAGCAAGGGCAAGGCATTGAAGATCTGTGGCCCTGGCACCTGTCCATTTCATGTCTCTTCGGAGCAATATCTGCGCCTCCTCCAGTTTCAATCCTTTAGATAGCCATGTTGCGGCTCCGCAGTGTAACGAAGTGACAATTTCTGTGACAATTTCTCTTTCTATCTTTTTCTTTGATCTTATCTTATCTAATCTTATCAAGCCACGCATTTATCTAATCTCACAACATACGCTGGACTTGTAACTTTCCTTCTTCTTCTCTCACGCTCACAGACGCTTATAGTTACATTCTTTTCTCACGAGATCCAATCTCGTTCACACATTCATTACTGTATGTCTTCCCTTTTAATCTCCGCTTTATGCTTCCATTTCTTCCCACGGTTATTTCTGTGCTATGCTTCTCTTCCATTCTGCCACACCATGTGTGTGCAGCATGTATTTAATTACCGTCTTCATATGCCCGCATGTAGTAGTGTACAGCTTGGTCTGTGCGCATTATGCCACAGTATATAAACCCCAAGGGACCACTGGACGCTCTCCAGTTTGGTTCTCTTGGTTTTTCCCCTTGAAACCTAAAGTCCCTCTTCCTTGAGTTCAGTGATAACCTAGGTGCTAAAAGCTTAAGCACTTCAAGGTTGTTTCATTGCGTGGAGTAGAGATGAGACAAGCAATGGCAGTCTCAATTCGGCAGCCGCAGTAGTACATAGCCATATGCAGTGTGCTTTGAGAGACGTGTGGCCAGCCGATGTTGGTCTGTGGATGCATGCTGGTGAGATTTGATTAAGCAAACCAAGTCCGCTGATGAGGCTTTCATTCGAGCAGAGTTCCATTTATGTCAATTGGAGCTAGATCTGCTAAATGATGGACTACTGGCCAGATATGTATGCATATATTGTGTACTGTTATTGTTCAGTATTATGAATGGCAGTCTGAAACTTTGCCCAACATTCATCCCGCAGCTTGCGATATGTAGAGGCCTGTCGGGCTGCATAGCATACTTGGCCAACGAATCCACTCGCAGCGCTATCAAGCTGCAGTCGTTCCCAATTGTCAGAGGCAGTTTGGAAGAAATTGATAGTCCACTGCAGCTTTGAGAAAAGGAGTTGTATCTCCTCTGCCCAGCAGTCCTGGGCGGCTTTAGTGTGGAGCCAATTCACCCGATAAACTAGAGACAGCATTGAGTGCTAACTACAAGGGATGAATTAACAGCCTACATTCAGACATTTAATCATTGGCATCTGTGTCCTATAGAATATCCATCAACTAGAACCAGGTGAGGTTGTCATTCTGATGGCCACTCCCATTTGGAGCAGATACTGATGTGGTAACCTTCAGGTCAGCCTGATTGAGTGCCCGATACCACTTGAGCAAGGCACTGTCAGCTCCCAGCAACACCATGGCCTGGCAGCATTTTTATATATGGATGCATGCTGTAACGAAGTGACAATTTCTTTTCTTTTTCTTATCTTATCTTTGATCTTATCTTATCAAGCCACATGATTATCTAATCTCATAACATAGACATGGACTTGTAACTTTTCTCCTCTCTTCTCTCGCACTCACAGACACTTTTCTCTATTTAGTTATATTAATGTTCTCACAAGATCCAATCTCATTCCCATGTTCATTTCCGTATTCTGCCACACCTCATGGTGGCATCATACCTTTAATTCCTGTACTTGTATGTACATATGTAGTAGTGTACAGCTTGGTCTGTGCACATCATGGCACACTATATAAATCCCAAGGAGCCCACTGGACACTCTCCAGTTTGGTTCTCTTGCTATTTTCCCTAGAGTCCTAAAGTCCCATCTCCCCTGAGTTCTGTGATTAGCCTAGGACCCCAAAGCTTAAGGTTTATTAGGTTGTTTCACATGCTTAGTGAGAGTGACATCCAGGGAATGCACCTTCCCCCAGGCACGGATGTTGGTGGTCTGATTTGTGGCATATCTAACCTCATGTCGGAAGAGAACTGCCTTATTGGCCAATGCCAAGCAGATGGCATGAATGGCATCATTAGCCTGGCCAGTCCACAGCTCCAACTCCTAAGTGACAAGGATGCCAATTCCCAGATCCTCGCACGCCGCATGGCCTATTGATGAGGGCAGTGGAAGTGTTGTATCACCTACAGAGCAGATTAATGTTGCATCGGCTGAGTCATCATCCTGGCCATCTGAATCGACGTCAGACTGTTCCCAATATACATTCATATTATCATCTATGTGCTGTGGAAGATAGGCTGAAGCATTGGATAGGAATTTAACAAGCTCCAAAGACAGCTGGTCAGCATGGTGTGCTAATGATAATTGCTGGGTGTCGGTCGAATGCTGCCCAATTGCCTTCTGATCCTTAGTTAAACTGATGATCACTTCTTCGATATGGAGGCCATGGGCCAACCATGTGGCAGCACCACTAAATGTGTCAGAGGTGCTCTCAGAACTCTGTAGCAGGTCAACCTCAATTGTCTGCACTTTCGGCGCTACTTGGCAGGACAGGCTGGACATGTCAATGTATGAACAGGTGACAGATACCAACCTTTGTTCATTTTAACTTGAAATATATCCATTGCACTTGGATTCACCACATGGTCATTGAATGCCTTACGGGCTTGATCCATCCATCTGTTGGACTGCTCTATAGGCACTGCCTGATCAATGCTGAGCAGGCTGACAAAGCTGACTTGCGAGCGGCCTTTAGTTTTGCAGCCAAGTTCTTGCCTGTGTGCATAGTTAGCTTGCATGATCTTGCTGTAGGTAATTGGAAATCTGGGCCTACCCATGCATATCATCTTCATGAAATTTGAGTCATTTATTTGGAAGTCTAGTAATTCTTGCCAATGTGGGGTCAACATGCCACAGGTCGACCCCAACATGATATTGAGGACTGACCAAAACATTTTGATGATTTCACCATCAATCTAACCAGACCCAGGGATAAATAGCAGGGCATATCAGGTGAAGCATTCAGGTTGGTGACCATGCACATGCCATATGCCGATTCCAGGCATGATGTCGAGACCCATCAGAAATTGCAAGAAATAGTTGTTAGCCACCCTCTCACGTAGCCATTTCATGTATGAGCAATTGATGTCATAGAAATGTAGGAGTGAGTGGATTCCTGCCATGTTGTGCTTCAGGGCATTTGCTAGGGAGTAATCCATGTTGACTTGGCTGTGGATATATCAGCAGATGTTCCCAATGCATCACTGAACCTCTGGAAATACATACTGCTCTCCCCTTTGGAAATCCACTATTGAGTGTGGCACAAAGCAGCCATGCTGTGCACATGCTGTTGCTCTGATTCCCATTGCATCAAGATGTGCACAGTGTGTGTTGGTCTGGTTGACTGCTTGATGATTGTTGCATGAGGATCGCTGTCAGTCATACAGGGACTGTGTGCAGTGAATCAGTAGGCATGCACTAACCTTGAGTGGGTGCTGTGTTGCAGCCAAATAGGCATGATATGGTTGACAGGCTACCATGAACCCCAGGCCATCCATGAGGGGCACCTGATTGTCTGCACACCAATTCCACAGGTGTTCCACCTTGAAGTTTCCATCCATGATGAAGCTGTGGGTATATTTCCAGCTGGATGAATGCTGGAATTCAGTAAGTGAAGCAATGACTGATCACAGACTCACTGCGATAAATCATCTGTCGGTGTCAGGAATACATTGATGTCTGGCTGGAGGCAAGTAGGGCAGAAGAGGACTAGCCCACCAGGCTCCACTTGTTTCACCTGATTTCCAAAGCCTTTCCATTTCAGCATCTTCAATAACTGCCATATCCACGACACTCGAAGAAGATCCTGATAGCGGTCCTGGGCAGTGATGAGAGAGGTCAGCTTTGATGAAGACTGGATGGACTCACAGCAACAAGATGTGGGAATATGCTGGAAGTAATCCTATGCAGCTGGCTGTAGTAGTTGCTCGCCAATGTCCCACATTCCAAATTATTTCGGATAAAGTCGTCCAATACCACAAAGGTGAAGGCAGTCTTAGGATTCTCAATCATGGAGGGGAAGAGGCCGACCTGCAGCAACTGCATGTCAATTGGCTTACATCCCATGCAGCTACAGTAGGTCACAGTGATGAAGTGCACCCCACTCACGTCAATCACAGTGAGGTAGTCAGTGCCTATCGGAGGCCAAAGATAAGGAGGGGCATCAGTCAGAGGTTCATCGAGCCATTCATTATCCTCAATTGAAATTGGTGGACTGTTCATGTGTTCTATGGATGACTCGCCAGCCAGGCAAGGATGCCCCCCATGGCCAAGATGTATTTCGAGCCCGGCCTGCGGTTGTAAGCTCCCAAGATATAATGTATTGGGCTAGGCTTATCTGACGGAGAGAGGAGTCTTCAAAAAATGACCCTGTCCACTGTTCTATGCGATGGAATGGGTGGTGCATATGGTTCGCCCTGCAACAGTGGGTGCAGTTGACTCTCTATTGGAAGCAGTCCCAACATTGATAGATGCCATCCCCACCACAGTCACTGCATATTCTTGGATCAGGTGGGGCTTCCATGTTGAGCAGAGCCTGCAAATACTCATCCTTGTGGCTAGCCCACTTCTGTAGGTAATCATTTTGTGTCTTGTGGAATGAGCAGAGTCATCAGGGAAAATGAAATGCTACCATATCTTTGATGGCAATCTCAGTCTGGATATGGTGTCCAAATCATCTAATGCAGTATGAAGGTCACTTCCAATGCTGCCATTGTTGGTGGAAGGAGTTTAAGATCCTAACAGAGTATGCTTCTTTGGGGAAGTGGAATTAGTCTGCCTTGTAAATTTTGATGGTGATTCTTTCTTTAAGGCCACCAAGCTGGTCTTCAGTCCACAGGTAGTCTGCTTGGTCTGTCAGGTGACCCGAGTGACACTCTTTCTAGGATTGACTGCCTTTACTTGTAACCTTTGCATGGGCTCAAGGTATCAAATACGATGCAAAGGATGTATTCGACACAGATATTGAGATAAATGTGATGCTATACTTGCACTTAGGCCAACCCATGTTGACATGTAATCTGACAGCACAATATTCAGCAAGCAGGGAGATTGGAAGGTGATAGGATGCTGTATGTGTGTCAAAAATGGTGACACTGATTGAAGTTTGGCATAGAATTAATTGGGAAGCAACAGCAAAGACTGCACATATTGTCCAATCTCACTCTCCCTAATTGCTCCTTTGTTCAATCAGCATGTCAGCTCCAATTGCATTTATTTCCAACTCATCATCTGATGAAAACTATAAATATTCATCCTTAGAAGATATTAGTTATCACTCTGGTGAGTTCACAGAATTCAACATTGCAAGTAAGCAGGATGATGAAGGGTGGGTAGAAGGGCACATCAAGCCTCTGACCTATGGGAGGTTCAGTAAGGATGAGATGGTGATCCTGATAAATGAAAAGCCACAATGGATGAGTACGAAGGGGGCGGGACAGAAACAGGTCTTTGCTAGGATCTCAAAGCAACTCCAAAAGCTGCCATCAATACAGAAGCTCAATCACAATGACTGGGAGATCCAAGCCAAGGTGAGTATGATGGTCCATCTTCTATGTAAAGGACATTTACCTATGTTGGACTTTATAGTCATACCAAACTTGGCTGTATAATCAGTCACGGAGTGGTGCAAATCACAGTCACATCAAGTTTGGGCGGACCTGGACTGCCCACTCAGTCATACAAGAAGAACACAAAGACGAAATAAATGACATCATCCAAAATTGGTACCACAAACAGGTTGGATCTCCAGAGGCACTTGCGGTATATCAGAAGGCAGTCCACCAAGTCATGAAGGGCCTTAAGGATGATGAACTGGAGGCAGCAGAGGTGACTGCAACATAATGGAACCTTGAGAGGGGTCCACCACAGAATATAAAAGCAAGGTAAGCTGGGCCCAACTAACACCATCACATATTATCTTGGTCTGATCTCTCGTGGTGGGCAGGAATGCTGTGTGGTATGGCCAGTGGATATTTCACGAGTTTGACCAGGAGGCATGGGGGGCTTGTGGGATGCGGGTGGTGTTCCTGGCAGGTTGGAAGAATGAGGCGGATGACATGGTGAGTGGGATGTGCATGCCGCAATAAAGTCGGTCAACATCTACTGATGATCCACAGTGCTGACTTCAATGAGAATATCATGGAAGGCCATGAATTCAAAGAGATTGAGAAAGTCCACAAACAATGGGACTTATACATTAGTGAGATGTTTGATGCAGATGCCGCCCCAGGATCCAGTGAGGAGGCCAATGATGAGGATGGCAGAGATGTTTTGGAGAAAAAGCCTGTAAAGAAGGGAAAATGAGTAGATCCAACCATTGCTGTAACCCGGGAGAATGGGATGCTGTGGATCAGGGAGTTAGGTGGGGTAGGGCAGAATGAGTTACAGATCATGGTGCAAGGTTATCTGACTGGCAAATACAGTACATGACTTAATGGTGAATATTTCACCTAATGGAATTGACGACTGGCACAGGACTCGCATGCAGATGTAATAAGGGCCATGCACCCTTCAAGAAGTTACCCTGCCATGGACATGATATGATTGCTGCAGAGCACTTGCCCCCCAACTTCTAATTCACAGATGATCCCAGCCATATGAAGAAGGCCAAGGTGCTGCGGCTACTGGAATTCATCAAAGCAAGACAAATTACTCATTCCAATAATGTATTTGAATTCCGCCAGGTCTTAGATGACTCTGAGAATCTCAAGGATGCTGCCCTGTGTGAGGAAAGTGATTCCGTGATAGAGGGCTCAGTCAAGGATGTTGAAGCTCTGATGCCAAGGCCAACATGCAAGGGTAAAGAACGTGCAGTAAGACCTTCATGTGCTCTCTGAGATACATTGCTCATCAGTTGAACACAGGCTGCACATGCCTCTATACCAAAGAGCTCATCTGGGAATTCCTCAGCATGTAGCAAAATTACCACCATTGGTGAAGCTGATGAAAATGCTTTACCTGTAAGATGGTCAGGTCGGGTACTTCACAGTGATGCAGCTAGTAGCCAGGGGAGCAGCGCCAATGCATTGGATGTTGATTTGTTGCCTGTTTCACAGTGTGGTCAGACATCGGAGAGCAATGCAGGACTGTCCATAGGCAGTCAATCTGTCATTATCCCTGTGAATGCAGGATCTGACAACGACACAGATGCAATTGCGATGGAAGCCAATTGACCTGGCCACCTGACTGCACTCCCTGAATCAAGGCAGTGGAAGAATGGCTGACAGTGAGGCTGTGGCAACACACCACATCCTGCTGCAACCATGCAACCAACAGGGTTGACCTTAGGGTATACTGGCAGGGCTGTGGGGTCAGAGTGCATGGATGTTGACGAAGATAACAGCAGAAATATCACCCAGGGCAGGGCGGCTACCAGGAATATGTTGTGTAGGAAGTATATGAAACAACCTTGAAGTCCTTAAGCGTTTAGGACCTAGGTTATCACTGAACTCAGAGGAGGAAGGGATATGATCTCAAGGGAAAGACCAAGAGAACCAAACTGGAGGACATCCAGTAGTTCCTTGGGGTTTATATAGTCTGGCATAATGTGCACAGACCAAGCTGTACACTACTACATGTAGACATATGAAAACGGTAATTAAATACATGCTGCACACGCATGGTGTGGCAGAATGGAAGAGAAGCATAGCATGGAAATAACCGTGGGAAAGAATGGAAGCATAAAGCGGAAATTAAAAGAGAAGACATACGGTAATGAACGTGTGAACGAGATGAGATCTCGTGAGAAAAGAATGTAACTATAAGCATCTGTGAGCACAAGAGAAGAAGAAGGAAAGTTTACAAGTCCAGCATATGTTGTGAGATTAGATAAACGCGTGGCTTGATAAGATTAGATAAGATAAGATCAAAGAAAAAGATAGAAAGAGAAATTGTCACTTCGTTACAGTATATAACTACAGAATATTAGCAAGGTCTGATAATAGTGATATAAGGGTTCTTACCTCAGTGTACTGTAGTGGTCAGACACTGAGGTGTAGAACAAACGACTATGGACTAAAATGTGGCTGTGATTAGTAAGCGGCACACTATCATAACAGGTATTGTATAATTTCAACACACCCCCTCAAACTGAGTGGAGTCCGAGTGCGAACGCAAAATATTTGGCTTTAATGCTTGGGAGGGCCTTGGTAAGAGTGTCAGCTATCATATTGTCTGTAGGGCAATAAACAAGATAGATAGAGTTGTTGGAAATGAAATAGCAGATAAAATGGTAGCATATGTTGACATGCTTTATGCAGGCATGGTACAGTAATTACTGTCCTTGGTCAGCGCGATCGCTGACTGGTTATCACAATAAAGGGTGGTAGGATGCTTGAGTGGCTTGAAGATTTTGCCAATGAGTCGTCAAAGCCAGATGGCTTTCTTGGCAGCGTGCGTAGCTGTGACATACTCGGCTTCTGTGATGGAGAGCATGACTAGCTCTTGTTTGCGTGATCCCCATGAGATAGTGGCTCCATCAATAAGGAAAGCATAACCGGATATGGCATGTCGATGTTCCTGTGATGTGCCATCAGCATTGGCATACCCTTCTAACCCTTTCAATTCTGTCCCATATGTCAGCGACCAGCTCTTTGTGCCTATGAGATACCGATAGACACACTTAAGTGCTTCCCAATGGGTCCATCCAGGGTTTTCAGTGAATTGGGCGAGTGTTGATAAAACAAATGTGATGTCTGGTCAGGTACCAATGGCAAGGTACATGAGAGACCCAAGTGCGGCTCAAAAGGGGACTTGCTTCATTTTTGTGACTTCAATGGCAGTTTTCGGTGACTGATTGCACAATAATTGGACATTGGGGTCCATGGGGATTGAGATCAGTTTAGCATCTGCAAAGTTGTATTTAGCCAGTATAGTGTCAACATATGGCTCTTGTGATATAGTGATGGTCCGTGCGTCACAATCACATGTCACTTTCATCCCTAGCAGCCAACCGATGGGTCTGAGATCAGTGATCCAGAAGTGGGTGCCAATTTCATCTTTGAACGCTTTGATGAGGCTTTGTGAGCTACTGGTGATGGTGCAGTCATTGACGTGAGATGTGAGGATAAGGAGGTGAATACCTATGTATGTTCACCATTAAGATGCCTGTTACGATTCAATGGTACCCCCCTATCTTTTTCTTCTTCTATGTTTTTCTTTCCCAGCAGAACCTGGCGATGCACTTTGCCGATTAACTGTTTATCTTTCTCTATGATTTCTGAACGTTCTCTAACATTCTACCTACATTCCATAGTATTCTTCGGGTTCCCACCACTGATGTTCTTCAGACTTCCATAACATTCTTTGGTCCCGAGAATCTTCACTTACCAATGTTCTGGAGTATTCTTTCATGTTCTAAATTTCCACAACATTCTGCTTAGTCATCACAAAAACTCCTGGATATAAAACTTCAAGTTCTCTACGAGGACTTCCCTAACTTAGACCTTCCTCCTATTTAGCAATCTATCTGTGTCCTCAAAACCCTTGGATCTCTATAAGTCCTCATTGTACTTTTGAGTCGATGCTCCTCTGATAACTTCAAACCCAAGGAACTCTCTAGAAGGGAGAATCTTTAAACCCACAAGCTAGTATAACTATGCTCTGAACTTGTCCAGGAATCCCCTAGGACCAATGCCTTTCCAAAGCAAGAGGAACCACCCTTGCTAAGGTTATTGAAACAACCTTGAAGGTCGTACTTCATAAGATTGGCTGGTTAGGCCGCTCTAGGCTGCCCACATTGAACCGTAAAGGAGTGGAGGGGATTGAGCTTATGCTCATGATCTTCAAGGGGAAGGACCAAGAGAACTAAACTGGAGGACATCCAGTAGTTCCTTGGGGTTTATATAGTCTGGCATAATGTGCACAGACCAAGCTGTACACTACTACATGTAGACATATGATAACGGAAATTAAATATGTGCTACACACACATGGTGTGGCAGAATGGAAGAGAAGCATAACATGGTGATTACCATGGGAGTGGAATGGAAGCATAGACGGAAATGAAAATAGAAGACATATGGTAATGAACGTGAGAACAAGATGAGATCTTGTGAGAATGTAAATATAACTAAATAGGGAAAGCGTCTGTGAGCACGAGAGAAAGAGAAAGAAATGTTACAAGTCCACGTCTATGTTGTGAGATAAGATAATCGCATGGCTTGATAAGATAAGATTAGATAAGATCAAGGAAAAGAAATTGTCACTTCATTACAGTTATCCTTCGTCACTGCTGAGTACCCTCAGTAGCTCCTCATCCAATTCCTCTTGCTTACCTAAGTCTATGGCTGGTCCTACCCAGGTCAACCGTAACAATGCTCCAATCGGCCTTGGTATGGTGGAACCCAAGTTCAG
>JBBPQE010000864.1:0-11544 GCA_038092335.1 Boletus vinaceobasis
GTTAAATAATCTCCAAAATATAAAGCTATTAAAGAGTTTAATGATAAGAAAATAAATATTACGGCACTTAAATGAGTAAAGGCTAAAGTTTGAAAGAAATTTAAATTATTAATAAACCCCAGCGAGGATCCACCACTTACATCATGCGTGGTCTCGTCCATCAAGTAAAAGTACAGGAACTCAAGGCACTTCATCCTGCGATTGGCTTGAGCATCGTCCTGTCTCTATTAATTGCGATCCCTCACCTCACTTCTCGTGGCGTTCCTGCTCTCTTTAATAACTTCACGACCGCCTGCACACCGTTGACGTCTTCGAACGTGCGCAGTGCAGCCGACGAGTCAACGAGCACGCAAAGCAACGTGTCCAGGATAGCAGACGAAAGGTGGGCGATCGAAGATGTCTTTTCTGGCGACAGGCCTGCAGTCGAGCCATCAGCGGATGACGGTATGATCACGGATGTATGCCGCGAGGTCGTCAAGAGCGTTACTAGAATCTGCAACGCAGCTCAACACAAGGACGAACACTTATCGTGGTACCGCACCTCCAAAGGATACCGGCGACCAAGGTATATCTTACTGGCCGTGTGATGCAAAGCAATTCCCTGTACCACCGAGAGCAGTTGGTACAGTTGAGAGCAAACCCCGTTGAGCTCCGTCTCTCGATCCTCTACATCGCTCGGTCAACATCGGGAACAGACCGCGTATTGAACTGACGTACTGTCACTCGACGTCTTGCCAACCAACGACTCTACACGCGACGTTGCCATCTGTACCCAAGAAAACGTCCTCGAGGGAACTGAGCTACCACTTCAACAAAGGTCCATTGACCGCGGACGCGTGCCTCTTACCGTTACATTCAAACGTATCTTGAAGCTCCAGAAAGTGACGCATCGTATCATCTTCGACATCGGGTGCACATGCTAATGCGAGCTGCTGCTCCAATACAGCGAGCGCCCGTGATCGACGGTTCGACGACGCGCTTGGAGAGCTGATCTAGTGGGGTCATCTCAGCGCGCAGTTTTCACTGCAGGAAGACGATTAGGATGCGCACGTCGTCGAGGGCATCCTGGATGGTGTCTTTCATGGACATGGTCAATGACGCTTCAGACGAAATACAAACGAGCGGCACATCCAAAAATAAGACCGTGTTGTGCCCACGTGATCATATGATGCGGGAATGCGGGGGAGCCGCAAGTAAAGGTCGAGCACACACAACAATGTCCTTCCCACTGGTACACTATCCAAACTATCACCACCACCACCATGGCACCCATCCGAACTGTACGTCTCTTTGAATCGGGCGCTCGTTGCGTACTCATAAACAACCCCAGCAATGGACGCGTCTCATTCGTTTCATCGCCGTGGAAACGTCTCAGGTGCATATCGGCCAACCTGTCGACCCCAAGCTTGACGGCAAGTCACTTTTGTTTCCCGCCCTGCCCTTGTTCATGTTTCCCAGTCGGTCTCGCTGCATGGAACAAGCAAACCATCAAAGCCTACGAGATCGTCGGCTCGGCGCTCGACCCCGCCGCGCAAGTCACCAACACGGTTCTTACCGTCAAAGAACTCCTTGCCCCCCTCTCGCGCGAGCAGCTCGGGATTGTTCGGTGTCTGGGTCTCAACTATTCTGACCATGCCGTGCGTCCCCTTTCTTTTCACCTTTCACCCATCTCCCACTCAAACCGTCGGTCGGGTGCGCGGTAGGCCGAGACGAAGATGGCAATGCCTGCGTGAGTGCATTCGTTTATCGGTTTTTGTGATTCGGGTCACGTTTCTGGTGCTTATGCCACCGCGTTCACTCCAGCGCACCGATCCTGTTCTACAAACCCCTCTCGTCCATGATCGGACCGAATGCACCGATCTACATCCCCAAGGTCGCCCAGCCAGTCGAGGTCCATCTCTCCGACTATGAGGTCGAGTTGACCATCGTCATCGGAAAGACGGCCAAGAACGTGTCCGAGGCCGAGGCGCTCGACTACGTCCTCGGGTACACTGGGTCCAACGACGTGCGTGTCGTGCACGTTCTGCGGTGTTATAATACCCTCTGAACGGCTTGCCTTTCGGGATCTAGGTTTCCTTCCGTAAGCACCAGTTGACGACCTCGCAGTGGGGCTTTTCCAAGGGATTCGGTCAGTCGGTTGTTCTGCTGGGATGCACGCGCATACGCTCATACACACGCCTTTCCTCCCTCCTCTCTACAGACAACACCACCCCCCTCGGACCCTGCCTCGTCTCCAACAACGCCATCCCGGATCCACAGGTCCTCCCCCTCGCGTGCACACTCAACGGCAAGACGCTCCAGAACGGGAACACCAGGTACGTCCTTGCCTGCCTCGTCCACCCATTCATTCCATATTCATTCCCCCCTCCAGAGACCAAATCTTCAACGTCCGCCAAACGATCGCGTTTCTCTCCCAAGCCACCACCCTCGAGCCCGGTTCGATCATCCTCACCGGAACGCCAGCCGGGGTCGGGTTCGCACGCAAGCCTGCTATCGTACTCCGACATGGCGACGACTCTCGGGTTTGGATTGGTCATGGGATCGGGACGCTCGTGAACCCTGTCGTGGAGGAGGGGAAACGGGCGGGGGCCAGGTTGTAGTTGCACTGAGCCGTCGTACTGTTCCTTTGTCTACATATAGCTATACATTGGAAGAGTGAGAGGGGAAAACGAAAATGTCAAGAACAGTGATCACGATGACAACACGAATAGGGAAAACACATGGAGCGTCCTTTTGTCTCTATAGACCTATTTCACAACGCCAACTCTTGACTCAAAGCCCACCGAATGCGATCAGCTTTTGGTTCAAATACTCTTCGATCCCATGTCCCCCCTCTCGTCCTACGAAGCACAGTCATGACCCCACACAAAAAGAAAAATTCATCAAGACGCACCGAGTCCGCTCTGTTTCACACCTCCAAACGGTATGCTCGCTTGACTGATCAACCCCGTGTTCGTCCCCACCATGCCCACTTCAAGCGCCTCCGCGACTCGCCACACCCGTCCCACGTCCCGACTGAAGAAATACCCCGCCAACCCGACGTCGGCCTCGTTGGCCATCGCGATGACTTGGTCCTCGGTGTCGAATTTGATGAGGGCGGCGACAGGTCCGAACGTTTCTTCGTGCGTGAGAAGCGCAGTGGGCGGGACGTCGGAGAGGACGGTGGGCGGGTAGAAGGAGCCGGTGTGGTTGGCTTGGGCGGTGTGCCCCCCGACGAGGACGTTGGCACCAAGGGCGAGGGCGTCCTCGACGTGTCGGACGACTTTGGAGACGGCGCGGTCGTGGATGAGCGGGCCGTGTGTCCTGTACGTGTATGTATGTCGTCATCATGTATCACGGTCTACTAGCTCGTCGGCGGCGAGCCGGAAGGGACGTACGTCGTCGAGTCGAGTCCATTCCCAACTTTGAATGCAGCTACCTTTTCGGCCAGTCGAGAAGCAAAGTCGGCATAGACGGACGATTGAACGTATATACGGTTGGCACAGACACATGTCTGCCCCGATCCGCGGAATTTGCATAGGATGGCACCTGGATGGAAGCGGCGTGAACGAACAAGACGCGAGCTCCACAAGAGGTTTGAATACTACCTTCAACAGCCTTTTCAATATCGGCATCGTCAAAGACAATGAACGGAGCGTTGCCGCCCGCTTCTATCGACACTCTGTCCACCAGATGAGTGCAAGCCCACGAAACAGAAGAAACGAGGAAAGGGAGGCACACTTTTTCAGCGTCGAAGCAGACATGCTGTACAACGACTTGGCAACGGCCGTCGAGCCCGTAAAGGAGACCTTTCGAACGGCCTTGCTTTCGCACATCTCGCGACCGACCTCTTGAACGTTCTTTTGGGTCGTGACCATGTTGATGACGCCGTCGGGTAAGCCCGCACGTCGAGAGAGCTACAGAAACCGACGTTCATGATCATGTACAAGAGTCGAAGCATATACTCACTTCGGCCAGCGCGAGCGCAGAGAAAGGTGTCTCGGGGGGCGGCTTGATTACCGCCGTGCAGCCTGCGGCGAGTGCTGCCCCAAGCTTCCGGGTGATCATCGCAGACGGGAAGTTCCATGGTGTGAGGATCGACCTGCCATGACAATAAAGCACCGACGATATTAAACGGCGGAGCAACACCTACACGACACCTATTCAGACGAGCGGTCAGCTACGGACCAGAACGAACACGACTTGTGCTCACCAACAGGTTGCTTAATCACGACGTTCCGTAAATTGGAAAATGGCGACGGGATTTGTTCTGCGAAATAGGTCACGTACATCTTCGAGCTACCCAACTCCAAAAGTGCTTACCACCATATGTGCGAACAGCCTCCTCCGCTTTACGACACGAGCTCATTCTTCGTGCTTTGCCTCGCGAAACAAACAGAGGTGCTCACCAAACCACTGCGAGATCGACCCAGTTAGCTCACACGTACCCTGCATATATGCTGCTCACCTCCATGAAAGATGCACTGTACGTGTTCTCGCCCTAGAGGATCGCATTGAGGCACACATACGAGAGTGTAAAACAATCTGGCGCACCTTGGCCTCTGTCAACGTCTTGCCGTTCTCCAACGTCTACACCATATCAAACATCAATCACACCCAGCCATGCGACACGACGCACGATAATGCGAGCCAAGTCGTCGTGATGTTCTTGCATTAGCCCAAAGAACTTCATGAGAATGTCGTGCCGATGCTACGCCACAGTGAAGAAAGGCTTCGGTCAACGTATTCCCATACCCCCCCAAGAGAGCTAACCTTGGCTGTTGTCTTTCCCCACGTCTGGAATGCCTTTCCGGCTGCTGTGATCGCAGCTTTGGTCTCCTCGAGCCCCATCTCAGGGACCGTACCCAGTTCTTCCTCGGTCGCAGGGTCTGATAGCAATAAGAACAAGGACCACGTATGAGCAGTGCCCGCCCCCAAAGAACGGATTAAGAGACGAAAACGATGAGTAGTACCCACTCGTCACGGGAATTCTCTCGCCCCCAATCGCGTCGACCCATTTTCCATCAATGTACCCTTGTGTCTTGATCAGCGTTGGATCCTTGAGTCCCCACTGGGAGTAACGGATGACCATGCATCAACCGTGTGGGCAAAACCTGATTCAAGGGCAACGTACGAGACTGGCGTTGGCAGTGCTTGCCATTCTGTACCACAACGTCGATCTTGGACGGTGGCGGGTCGCTATCGATGGCGTCCTTGGTGCAAGGACTCTGAATGATATCGAAGAGGGCAGGTGTCGGAGTGGTGTCATTTCCGTCCTCGGGAATATAGGGAGAAGGTCACCTGGCTGCCCTGAGAAAGGCGTGTGGTACTTGTGTGACGCTCTCCATTCCGGTTACTACTAAGCAAGCCAGTACTAATAGTACTTCCGACACCCTGCTCGAATCAGACACTATGCAGGCAGAGCTCAGCGTTTCCGTCCCCTGGCCCCACCCTTGCTTCCCTCTGCTTGGTCTAAAAAGCCACCTATCTCGAGCGCGTTCCGTGCCGCATGGTTGATGTGTTTGAACCGATCAGGTCCGAGATGAGTTCCTCCAAACCACCTCGTCACGACGACAAGCACATTATTGGTCTCCTGGTTGCAACAAGACATCCAACTCGCATCAGCCTTGAACCACAATATCGCACGCCAAACACTCTCGATCCATATGAACCTCTTACCAGAATGGACAATAAATGTGCAAGTCGACTCCCTGCCGCCGTCTCGCCGTCATCATCGTTGTCTTTTGATGTGGTGTCGTTTCCAACTTAGCTACGCCGTCCGCATGGTAAGTCGAGATAAGGTCACCCACCTTGATGGAGTACGTTTCCGACCTGGCACCGCCAGGCGTTGATGATCGGATGTGCCGCACGGGAAATATGTCGATCGGACATCAAGTGGTTCAATATCAGTGGAACCTAGAACCAGCACACTTCCATCAGCCATACCCGACCCAGACCACGACCAGCATCAGCAAAACAGTGCGGGACGGACCTGCGACGGATCTAATATCTGACATGCCCGCCCTACAAACACGCTTTTCCGGTCCACGATCGGCTCAGCTTCGATAAGCTTGATACCCTCGGGGAGCGCTACATTCTGGAGAGTCGGTGCCGGTCGCACCGCCCTTCCCAATCCCTCCCCGTCCTCCTTCGTTGAATCCATCGATCCTTGTGGCGCAGAATCACGCCCCGAAGCGTCTTCTCGAATAAGCTCCCCCACCTTTTCTCTGTCGAGCTTGTCTTCGTACCATGCTTCGCACCGCTCGAGGACGTTTTGAAGCCCGTCAAACACGCAGACGGTATCGGGGGACCATTCAACACCAGATAAGGATATAAAAGTACGGAGTATCGATCCAAAGAGAGTCGAGTCGACGCCAAAGGCACCAATGTAACGCGAAAGGAGCTGCAGCTGGGGTGGGCTCTCGGCGGGGTATGCAGGAGGCAGAGAAACGAGAATGCGAATGGATACGTCCTCATGGGATGGAAGACTATCAGAATGGATACCAGAGGGAGGAATGGGTGATGGTCAATAAAAAGGGAGTCTGGAAAAGAAGCGAACGAGTTGTGTACTTTAGTGAAATCACGTAGCGAATCGTGTCCGTCCCGTTGCTTGGAGAGCTCCGATCCAAAGCATGCTCGGGGTGCCCTACTCCCGAACCATGCCAGACATGAATCGCGCTGTCTCCGTAGATAGATTGCAGCACTGCGAGAGGAAAGTGACGCACAGATTCAGAGAGCAGTCCCAAAGCGCTCGGAAACCGAGAAAACAAAGGTACTCACCACCAATTTCTGAGGCCACCTGCTCTCGATCTGGTCGCATCGTCAGTTCAGAAGCAAAGTTCCCCGTCTCCGCTGTCAGTTCTGCAGCATTATCGTCTAATCCGCTCTCCATGAAGGGCCTGGAACGAGGATGCGCGCTTTGCACAAAGACATTGTCGAGATCCCACCCAGATATAGGCAGTTTCAGACGCCGCGTCCCTGTATACGGATATTCTCAGGGGCTAGTCAAGTTATCTAAAAACGGTATAGAGGGAACATGAGAGACAACGACGATCAGGGCCTTTTACGCGGATTTACCAGCTGAGCTTCCGAGTAAGTACTAGTGCAAATGGTATAAGACTACAATACCTACATACGTATGAGCCCGACTCACCCCCGAACTGGCAATCGTATTTTTCTCTTGCTGCCCCAAACAAAGCGGCACTTGGCAGTAGGAAAGAAAAGGTGAACCACTTGCCACTTCCTTTAGTAGCCAAGGTACCACGCTAGCATCTGCATCAGTAACAAGTCATATCTGCGTCGGTCGCGCAGGCACAGGCTTGCGCGGCGCGGCGTCCCATAGTCATTTAGACACTCTCAGGGGCTCATAAATGGAAAACAAGGGATGACGATTCAGCGGGAGATTACATTGTAACGATCACGGGTAACCATAGCCCATCATCCACATTTTGGTGAAGAAAAAAAATCAGAGGCTGAGGTTGACAGGGCTGCAGCCGAGTGAAACGACGCCGTCTGTGATGAGAGCATGAGCACCGACACAACTGAGACACAGGTTAGGCGTTATCCAAATTGCTTACTGAAGCTGTTGTTCTCGCAGCAAACGGGCTCAGCAGAGCTGTGTTTATGATCAGTACAAGCCATTGACGGTGACAAAGAGGACCTACCAAGTGGCACCGCTGCCAACACCAACGACAGTGATGGCGGAGCAGGTGAGGCCGATCGGGACGGCGACGCTCGAGACGTCAATACCCAGCGAGCCCAACAAGGTAGCAAGGACGGGGGTAATGGTAGACGTGGTGCTGTCACAGCACTGGACTGGTCCAGTTGTGCACTGGCTGGCGGGCGCAGTGGCAACAGCTGCAGCAGCAAAAGCGAGGAGGGTAGTCGCGACAACAGATTTGGCAAACATGACGGAGGATGAGAATGGATACAACTGGTGAAACTGGCTTGGTGTGGATGGGGTCGATAGCACTGTAGGGCTGGGCTTTTATACCTTGACGGAGAGCTTGAGCATGTTGTCCTCATGATGCTCGGTAAAAGCTACGGAACGACTTCCGATTTTTTGCAATCACATCCACGGAGTGAACTTGCGACAGTGCGAAGCGAGGGCGGCCATCAGACAGAGAAACCGGGACACTTGATTCATGTTCCACTTGTCAAGACATGACAACCGTCGAAAAATGAACGCGAAGGCCGGACGATCGGGTAGCCCTTGGAGCCTGCGAGTCACATCTGTCGAATCTTCCGAGCGCCTCGATTGATCGAGAAGCAATTCGCCAAGCTCGAACAGCCAATCGTAACACGGGTTAGGCAAGGATCTTTCACAGGAAGGGTGGCCAGAACTCGTACGCGTACAGTTGTGGGTATTTCTGTGATCCAAGAATACCCACGTTTACCTTTGTTTTCCTTCGACAACACGGAAATATCGGATATGGATAATCAGAAGTGGGAGGTCTTTGAGTGGTGTGTCGGCCACCGCCGTCAATTCCCGTCACAAATGGCGTCGAGTGGGATTGAATCGCTTTACGAAAGGTCATTGAAGTTGATTGAACCTTCTTTGTGAGAATTTCGCTGGTTAGGAGGCGGAGAACGGAAACAAAGACCAGAGGCGCGTCCAGCGTAGATCCCCGAAGCAGGAATACTAGCTGGGAGGGGGAAATCGCACTTGAAATCAACTCCCTTCTGGAAATGAACCGTCGCAGGGTAGTGAAGAGCACGATTCAATATTCAAACGACAAGGCCAACTCGGGTCTACAAAAGAAAGATAAGTTTAGAGGTGTCAATTGACGTTCGGCAGATGTAGAACGCCCACTCCGCGCTCGGTAGAATCTGCCTCGGATTTCCACGGTGACAACGCATCCTGGAGTACGGCCACGTATATGTGAGAATTTGGACGTATCTACGCCTCGGAGGAGGGGAACAGAGGCGACTCCAACACCTGTGCCAGGCACGAGGCTCCAGGCACGAGGCTCCTTGCGACGGAGTCGAAGAACAGCACTTCTATGGCTCTTGTGAAAGAAATTTTGCATAGCCTCGTTCATGACACCGGGCGAGACCGAGTTCACCCCACCATTGACTCATTGCCATCATCGACTGTCCACTTGAAAAAAAAGTTTGGGTGAAAATACATCTCGCGAATGGTACCCGAATTCTATGAAACACTTAACAGAGGAATTAGAACAGTAGAAGCTCGAAAGAACGGTTGCAAGTTCGATATCGGGATCATACTGTACCTTGTGTGAGGTTCAAAATTGGAAACCAAACTGTTTGGCAGCGCGGGAGCCCATTTACAGCGCCACGCGAGGTGGTACCCATATTTAGTATCTATTGAGGTCGCTCAAAATGAGACCCGGGCCTTGCCCGGGCCGCCAGTATGTTCCAAGCAGTATATTTACTCTCTTATGACGCCGACACTCCGTCACGTTGTAATTTGTAAAGCCATATAACCATGATTTTCCGCGGGTATGCCCCAGGGCCATGCCACCATTGTCGGCCTACCAACCCGAGCATCCTATACGAGTCGCTCTACATGCTCCTTGATGACAAAAGCATGTATTCTGTCTTGGCTGTCTGTGAATACTGGCGTTTGGATCCCACAGGCAAAGATCTTTAATTCACAGGTCAGTTTCTACGAATTGTCTTCATCTATCGCCGAGTCACGGTGTTGAGATGGAGCAGATCTTTCAATATTACGGGTGATTGCGGGATTCGATGCGTACATTTGTTTTCCCATCCACAATGCAACATTCGGTCTTTTCCATTGAACCACAGCGTATTTTTGGGTACTGGATCGCACCAGATTTTCAAAGCACAGGAGTCACAATTTCATTGTTAATTAGTCACACAAGCGCAATACACATGAGATCGATGGGGTGTTTCCGGTGATTGGAGCTGGAGAGCTAACCCTCTCTTGGAGGCTGAGATCGGCGGGGCCATCTACAACACAGTAGTGAACACCAAATTCAGCAGAACACAATGAGACAACGGCTTTGGAGAACATGGCGAACGAGGTGAGTTTCTCTGATCAGATCAAGTCGAGTGATGGTCGGAGTAGAATGAGGAGAGTATTTTTCGATGTCCCCTTCGTCGAAAACTATCTGGAGAAGACAAGCGTTTGCAAAGATGGACATGACGAAACAGGCCCGGGCCGGGGCGGATATTTCAGCGAAGGGAAAGACATGTACCCGATCGACATGTTATGGCAGTACTTGGACAGCCATGCGAGAGTCCGTTTTGCCGACAACGCATCGTCCCGGGATCAGTGAAATTTACACACGTCTTGATTAACTTTCTGATGAGTCTGATGGAGTCGGCTTGTCCAATTGCAAACCACATCTAACAACGCAACTCGCTATTAGAAGTGCTAGAGCATTTGTCTACTATGATGGTTTCCGATCATAATGAGGGCCAATAAGATCCAACACGACTGCAGCTCCAATCACGAGCTGACTGAGCCACTATCTACACATGTCGGATTAGGAGGTTACAGGTTACGGCAGGGTCCCATTATTTCCGTTATATTCAGGGGACTGCGGAGACAGAGGGGCTGTAGAGATGGTGTGTGTGTGTACTTGCCCGAAGAGATTGGCGACCTTTTCTCGAACGAAAACAGTGTTAGAAAACGCACAAGACGATAGCTTACCCTACCATGCTGCTCCAAATCTGCATTGCGATCCGTTGTTGACCTACAATACTTCTGATCGGATGACATGGGAGTTCATCGATAGACTGTGTGAAGGCAAGCCCGGAATAGCTGAGCCCGCGAGGTCTCATTGAGATACAACTCCCACACTGATCGTCCCTGCTTGTGGAGGTTTGGTAGTTGAGTAACTTAGCTGAACGGGGAGTACACGGTGCGGCAGACAGACCTCGGCAAAGGCACGAAAGGTACCGCGCAACGTCCTGCGTCCAGCAGAACTTGGGCTTGAACGGCGACCGGAATGCACCGGAATGCATGGAAGGGCGGCCAGAGTCGCAAGTATTAAGCCGCTGTGCTTATTATGGTCTATGGCCTACTACTCACCGAGTACGCGTAACACACCCTGATATAGCAAGTTTTGGGACTTCTAATTCACTGGACACCTTGGCCATCGCTTTTTTGCCCTCCTCTGACTAGAACAACTCACTTTGAAACCGATGCACCCCCAATATAAGCAGTGGTTTGGAGAGTGAGTGATGCGGTACGATGTCCTCACTCCGCTCATTCCCCGAGACATTAAATTGAATAGCTAGGGCTTTCCCACCGTGGTTCGTTTTTTCTGGGTCTGCCCACCATCAGCGACCGACCCTCGAGAGTCCATCAGCAGCTAGGGTCGCAATCCGGAAAAGAATGCACAGCGTCGTGTCAGCAAACTTGACTCATCTCGGCACTGTCCCGGGAAATTCACAGCGCTCAACAACGAGACAGTCGTCGAGCGGCGTGACGAGCAAGGTAGTGTACTCGTTGCGTCGACGCTGATTTGGTTAGTAGTTGAACGACCAAAAGAGCGTTGAGCCGAGACGGCTTCGAAGTCGTTGAGATCGGGGCAAAGGACTCATTCGCTGACTTTGAAGCGGGTGCAGTGT
>JBBPQE010000865.1:0-11541 GCA_038092335.1 Boletus vinaceobasis
GGTAGAACCTGAGTGTCTATGTAGTGCTACCATGTCCTTGGTAGCACTCATTGTCAATCACTACAGCTTGCTACAGTCACTATGGTAGTAGTTATTGAGAACTTGAGTGTCTATGTAGTACTACATATCAGGGAGAAGTCTGGGCCTATCAGGACTATATGTGCTACATAGTTTTACATAGCACCTTGTTTTTTTCCAGATGTTGTGTCTGTGTTGCCTGTGTTGACTTGCTTGGTCTCCAGCTAGGACCTTCAGTGCAACTTGGAGTGAGTCGCAGCCATCGTCGGCGGTCCCTCGTCGTTGCATCCATACCAGTTGTTTTGGATCCTCGACATCACAGTCCTGGCCCTCTGACTAGCTACGTCATCGCTCTCAGGCTGGCTTGTCCCGAGGCTTTCTAGGTTCGCCTTCTTCGTCCCTTGGGTCCAAGCAATCGCAAATATGTTCCAACACGTCCATCTCGCCCCCATAGCTCCAGTGTCTCGGCTCGAGTGGCTATCTAAGGCTCCCTGGATGCTTGGGGTTTCGTTGATCATTGCGCAGGTTTTCCGCGTGGTCTTGGTGGCTCAGGTAGGTTATATGGTATTGTCTTCAGCTGACATCCTTGGCGTGAGTCGTCGCGAGCAGCCGCTGGCGTCCTTGTTGCACTGTCGCCGCCACCTGAACCAGTACTGATTGTTGGCCCGAGCCCTGCCCTGCCAAGCCCAAGGCCACAATAAGGGCCACAACCTCGCTACTCTCTGTCCAGAGTTCACAGATCTCCGACGATGCCATGGCCTCAATAACTGTCCCATATCAGATATCATTCGGTCAACGCACTTCCAGTGTGTATCTCAGGCTGTCCACCGAACCCACAAATTGGCGGATCCTTTCAAACTGACAGGTTATAATACATCTGGACGTCAGCTACAGCTGTAGTGCAGACTTATTACAGAATCGCGGATATATAAACAAAATTGGCCGGAACTGGCGGCGAGTAGCAAAGATACTAAGATATGTAGGACTAAGTTTCCAGCTTGACAGCCCGCTATAAAACGTAGCGTTTGATTAGAACTCCATGAAAGCGAGACTGAGAGCCGGACTTACTGCGCGGGATTTTCGTCCAAACAGTGAGAGGTAAATACGCCTGATGAGTGAAATATTCATCACCTTCATCTGCTCGAACGTCTCCCGTAACTGCGCGTTGACTTTATCGCATTCCTCCTGCAGACTCTTGGCCAGAGCTGGATCGTTCGCCAATTTTGCCTCGTCCGCGAGATCCTTGAGTGTATTCCTCTGCTCTGCAAGGAGTTGCTGGAATCGATCATATAGAATCTTGGCTGCCTCCGTCTCGTTTAGACGTTTTTTCTGTCCGACGAGTTCTTCCTGCAGGAGTAGCTCATCTCCTACTTTCTCGAGGCCTATGAGCTCGCGTACGATATCCCACGCAGAACTGTTTGTATTGTCAAACCGTTTAGCGACGGCGCCTTCTGCCAGCAGTTTCTGCCAGAACTCGCTTATGAGCTGGGTCTCCCTGTTTTGTGCTAGTGCTTGGTCTTTTGCTTTGTCCCACATGGTCGTAACTAGACGCGCGCGACGTAGAGGTATATTTCCGCAAAGGCGACCAAACATCTGGAGATTCTTGTAAACAGAACCAGACATGCGATTGTCGGTGATTCGGTGAAGGTAGATTATCCCACTGGCTATGAGTGTGGTGCCGTTTGGATACCTTTGTATATGTTAGGGGGACAGAAAATGTTCAGAATATGACGTACTTCTGCGTGAGCCAGTCGGCAACTATCCCTAAAATCACGGGATCTGGTCGATAGGTGTCGTCGAACCCAGGCGTGTCGACAAGCACAAGACGGACACCGTGGTACAGGATAGTGTGTGGGGTGACATCCCGGGTATCCGAACTGAGCTTACCCGCTCTGCGCTGCTCTGCGTCCCCAGTAAGGGTTTTAATGAGCTGAACGTTTTCAACATGAGAAGTCGACGTCAAGGGTACTACAGAGCCACTCACATTAGTCTTCCCGGAGCCCGTTGGGCCCATAATACTATTTTGTGAAACCGTTTCAGTACGGGGACAATGATCCCAGGCGAGGATACTTACACAATGACAAAGTCGCTTGGATCTGGCTTGAAGTTGTGTTTGGTCATGGTGTCTGTGTAGGAGAGACGAGACTCTCCAAAGCTGCATACTTAGGCAGCCACATTACTTTTAAGCCACGTGCCCCCAAGGCTTCTTCACAACGTGTTCGGATTCTGTTCTCATCAACGTATGTGAACTTGCCGCCTCGGGTGCGTTGAACACACGTGTTTATATAATCTGCCAGCCAATTTAATTCTCGTTCCTTTGGAGTGTGGCACTCTGAGATGCGGCTACTTGAAGGGGGTTAGCTACTCCGAGCTAGCATTGACTGATTTCTGCCTGAAAGATACGCACGGCGGATCACATTCTAAGGGTTTGAATGGAGCGCCATTTCTGCCAAGGGATGATCGAGAAGCAATGGGTATCCCTTTTCCACATTCATATCACAAAGCGCACTGATGCGGACACGAGCTGACCTCAAGGTGATATGCATGGCGTGTAAATTCATGAAGCTTCTGCGATGGAAGCAGGAAGTCGGACAACGAGGTTCAAAGGGCTCGCGCGCAGCAGTGGAGCAGTGGGGGTGGGGAGGCTGTTTCAAGTGAAGAGAAGTCAGATTCTGGGTACATTGGGACGCATATCAGTGCAGCATTAATGTGAGCTCACAGCCCTATATGCACCGTATACAGTATATCACTGACTGGTAAGACAGACGTCTGTCAAGTCCAGCAGCTGCCTTGCTCGAATATATCTGAGAGCAGATCACTGACATTTTTTTTTGTTTCCATTTTTGTCCCGTGATCAGTGACACTGATCATACTCCCAGGGTCCGACATGCTTCTCCCCAACCATCCTCCACACACGTCTTTTGTGTGTTGCGCAACACTCAATAAAGGTGTATAAAACGAGGGCCGAGGAGGCACTTGTGTACAGCATATGGCTTCCGGGCCAATGGTGAGGCTAGGGTGCTTATCAACCTATCAAACGTCCGACTTGGGCGTACACTGTTCATGAATTAAGCGGAGAGCTCAGAGCGCTCGTAACCTGTGGTTCCAAGATCGTACCTTAGCGCTCCTCGAGCGGAGTGGTCAGTATCATGCCCGTTGAGTCTTTTTAGCTCGGATTTGCTTCCCTCGCCCCGAAACCATCGTGACCTGATATCCACACTCGAGGTGCCCCTCCCCCCTGCGTCGTCCACACCAATTAGGAATCAGAATATGATTTCTGTCCCGGGCTCCATTTCTTCATCAAAAATCAGAATCAAACCCGCAGCCACAGGCCCGCCTGAGGGCAGACCCGGGGATAACTTTGTTTCTAACCTCAACGCCGCTCCCCTCCCACTTCCAGCATCCGATATCGCATCCTGCAGTCACCCATATCCTCCGGACCTCCCTGGATCCACAATTCCAGATTTTACTGCTGTTCATGGCGTCGCGTCAAGCGACTATCACTGTTCTATCGGCGAAGATGATATAGTAATTGCGTATGTCTTCCTAATGTTACACTTTATTTCGCTTATCGTGCATCCCATTAGGGTTATGGGACCCACAGGAGCAGGCAAGAGTTCAGTGAGTCACTCGTTACCAAACGCCACACTCCATTGAGACTGAGACATTCACAGTTCGTGAACGAGGTGGCTGGGAGGGAGGAAGCTGTGGTAAACAATGACTTGAGATCCAAGATACATGCGTTGCACCCCGTCCGGTGTACCCATCCTGACAGTCATCGGAGTATTGTCGTAGTGGACACCCCCGGATTCGACGACACACAACTTTCTGACACCCAGATTCTAAAGATCATAGCCGAATGGCTGAAGAGCACGTGAGTTGAGCTGCGCAGAGCGAACTTCGCCTGACTCGACAATCACAGGTACCAGAACAATATCAAGCTTGCGGGTCTCCTGTACCTCCACCGCATCTCAGATGTCAGGCTGGCGGGAACTCCTCTCAGGAATATGGCCGTATTTCAGGACCTGTGCGGTAACGACAGCCTGAAGAACGTTGTCCTCGTCACAACGATGTGGGACGATGTCGAAGACCAATCGGTTGGTTCCCAGAGGGAAGACGAACTTCTCTCGAACTTCTGGAAGGGCATGATGGACCTTGGCTCGCAGACTTTTCGTTACGAAAGAACCCGCGAATCAGCTTGGAAGGTCATCAATCTCTTAGACTTGGAGGGATCTCGCCAGGGGCGCGCACCACTACAAATTCAGCGGGAAATGGTTGACCTCAAGTTGCCGCTTCACGAAACAGCTGCAGCAAAGACTTTGCTCCGTTTCCTCGCCCAACTTGCAGAACAGTTTAAGAAGGTCTACGCAAAGATGCGTAACAGGGCTCGCCCGACAACCTATCCAAAAAATC
Source organism: Boletus vinaceobasis (assembly GCA_038092335.1). NCBI lineage: Eukaryota > Fungi > Basidiomycota > Agaricomycetes > Boletales > Boletaceae > Boletus > Boletus vinaceobasis. The sequence continues at coordinate 4,432 of JBBPQE010000865.1, forward strand.
CTTCGGGTGTCCTTCGGCGGACTGCTGTCCTCAGCAGGTCCTCCACAATCAGGTCTTCCGTAACTAGCTGGTCTCTGGTTTCCTCGACAGACACTGCAAGCATTGCCTCCCATGATTCCGGAAACCCGTCCAGCCCCGCTGGGAGCGCCTCTACGGGTTGTAGCGGTATTGATCGTCGAGATGCACTCTTAGCCATAATCAATGTTCTCAGGCTCACCCATCAAATGGCGGACATAGCCTCTATCCCCATGCTCCGAGGCACAGTTGGCACAGTCTTGCACATAGCTCAAGTGATCGAGGTCTGTACTCTACTACTATTGACGACCGAGTGCCGTTTTTGAAGGTTTCCCAGGGAATGGGCGGCACACATCATGCGGTCACCCAAGTCGTAGAGAATTCTGGATGGCTGCTAGACGAGATCACCCGACATGTGACGAAGTCCCAGCTGTCTAGAGATATGAAGAAAACGCTGAGGGCTTTCCAAAAGTATGTCACCTCAAATGACTGGAACTGCACACAATTACGACTACTCTAGGGAGCTCAGCAATCTTAAAAGGGTTGTGACGAAGATTAAGGAAAGGGGCCCTGTTGCTCGCTTCCTTTTGCACGAGGCGGATATCCGGGCGATCAAGGCATGTAACACTTCGATTCAAAGGATCTACGATAAGCTTGAAGTATGATCATCTCAAATACCTGATCTTTCTCTCGTTGATGGTGTAGAACAGGTTAAACTTGCCATAGACACTCGTCAGGCTATTGCACGTATCGAAGATCAATTGACGGCACTACGTGATAGTACAGCATTGGTGTGCCCATTTCTTAGAGCCACTGGAACATTTTCTGATCCTTGTGGCAGGAGAAATGCCAATGCCATTGGAACTTAGTCGTTCACGAAGAACCGCGGGAGAACGCACAGCACTCTGCGACCGTGAGTCAATCCTCGTGATTACTGGTGGTTTACAGGCTTCGGGGCCCATGTTCTCGAAGTGTCAGAGGTGCTGGTCACCTGAGCAAGGCGACTTTTACGTTCGTAATATACAGCGCGATTTTTTTAATACCCAATACACCCGTATTCTACTACATTCTGGCAACACGGAGTCTCGTCATTTATAAGAATCATTGCAATTACCAGTGTAAACGATTATGATTCCGAGACCAAGCATCCCAAGTCGCCGTGACCAGTTTTAAAGAGCTCCTCTACAGCTCCCCACGCTACTTCAGGATCTCCCTGGAAAAGTCCCTGGTGTATTGAGGGCTGCCATTTGTATTTTTTTAGGGACTCCATCTGGCTACCAAGGCCAGTTCTGCGCTCCCTGATCTTGGATTCACTGAGGTTGCTCGAAGTCTTGTCGTAGCTTGCGACGATGTGCACCCGCTGTCGGAGATGCAAGCCCTTCAAGTTATCGGCTCCAACAGTCGTGGCGAATTGCTGGAGGTGGCGTTGCATAGGTTCAAGTGCAGGGTCGGTTTCGACTCGGTGGATGTAAATTACCCCGACATCTCGGGGCTGGTATCTGATGGACTATCGGTTTCGCATCCCAGGAAGGAAGCAGGGAAGTCCTACTCTGTCCGACTAAGCCATGCCTCAATCTCCTTTCTTGCATCAGGAGACTTGCGTTCAGTGAGGAAAGAAGGAGTATCGACGAATACGATGCCCTTTACCCCCTCTTGCAGTTCCTTCTTCGCTTCGTCAGTCAGTTCACATCGAATCGCTTGAACATTTGAAGTGCAGGGATGGGAGTCTCTGCTGACTTTGACCAAATCACTTTTTGTTGCTTCCTTGGCGAACTGAGATGGACTCGCTGAGACAAAATCTGGTACGCGGGGAAGGAGCCCTCAGCCTACACACGCACCCAACTTTTTCCAGATCCTGTTGGCCCCACTAGGCTGTTCGTCGACTCATCGTTAGGGATGGATGGAAATCATGATGACTCTTGCACGTACAATACCACGATATCCTCTTTAGATATATTAAATGTTTGAGCGGATGAATCCCGCTTGACCTTGTTCCACAAATTAACAAGCGTGTGGGTGATATTGTGTACCTTCTGCATGGCCCGAAAGGGTATCCAAGGACTATGAAATTCGCTGTACAGAGCGTAAGTGAGATCGAAATCGGAGAGAGGTCACTGTCCAGAGAGAGTCTGAGTTAGTACTCTAGCCGCAGTGTATCATGGTGGGGTATTCTTTCCTCATTTGCGTGCCTCGGAGTATGTAGCTCGTATCAGGAGATATTATAGGTCCGACCGCGACAAGCCTAGTTTGCGGACCACTGGCAGATTTTGTTCATAGTTGCGCCGTACAGCTTCTCACTGGCAGGATTTCTCGATCCATCCCTGCAGCTCACTGTACTGATCAATTGGAGGTCGCGCTATCAAAACGCATCATTCTTACCTCATGAATAGTCGTGAGAGCAACCCTGCAGGACCCGTACGGTCGTACATCTGGTCCACCTGCGCTGTGCATGTGCTCGATCTTCGGTTCTTGACCCACTGAGTCGCGCAAGCTGGCCAGCCGTATGAGATCCGGAATTCCTGACAGTGTCGTGGTGGCTTGCGACCATCACGATAGGTATGGTAAACGAATTGTACTAATCCATTCCATGAGTTATTACCATACAGTGCACCTGGAGTGTGCGGTCCTCATGTTTCAAATCAAGGCTAAACTAATGTACATACGTTCCAGGTCCCTACTAGCAGTAGCACTGTCGGTCATTCCTGGAGGTCATGCAGTCAGGCGCGATTAGAGAAAAGTGCCACTACAGCGTTCCAAGCTTCTTGTTCATCCTGTCGCAAACATTCGGGATGGGAGGAACATGCCCATTTCAACCTTCCGTGCTTTAAAAACAGGCTTGGGCCTACGCTGTTGACCTGCGTCCGGAGTGCGTCCTTACGGGACACAATCTTGTCTTCCTTGATAACACCCTTCTTGGAGTCGCAGCTGAGGACACCATGTAATCGCAGGGGAGGAAGGGACTCGAAATCCTGCGTAGTCGGAAAAGTTCTAGCGAAGCAATCCAAGTACTCTTGAATGGCAGAATCCTTGCGAAGATGGACATCTGCGACTCTATCCACGTATATGGTCCCGACAAGAGTAGACTTGGATCTGAACAGACAGGCTGTCGGTTGCCGTCACGCACAGAAACTGGCAAGACCGTCTTACTTTGACTCTTTCAACCAACGGGTCGTTTTCTCCTCCACTTTACGTTGATTGCGATGACCAGTGAGCAAGGACGGCGTGTCTACGAACACGATGGACTTTTGTCCTCTCGAGGCGCGCAACTCTCTCCTCGCGACATCAGATAGCTTGCATCTGACGGCCTGTACATCTGTCGTGCGGGGTTTGAGGTTTGTGCCAACTTTGAAGTGACTGCTACCTGTCACTGCTTTTGTGAACTGCGAGGGTGTTGAAGCTCAACCATAGTGCGAAGCGGAAGGTCGTACCCAAGTCTTTCCACTTCCCGAATGGCCCACCACACTGGATAACAAACCGCAAGTCAGTAAGGAATGAGGCTAAACGCTTTTCAAAAAGCACACAATACTACTATATCATCGGCTGTCAGTTCGAATGTTATAACAGGTGTGCGCTTCAACCACTTCGGTAACCACATGTTGTCGAAATCTTAACGAGGTCCGTCGCTAGGGTTGTATCTACTGGCCAAGGATCGAAAAGCCAGAGGGGAAAGGAGGTACTATGGGAGGGGAGGGGATTATGGGGTCCGCACCTGATGCTAGCTGTACACGTTACTTGCGTCGTGCAATCGCCAATTCAGAGTTAACATTCTGTTTTTGTGATCACCAGAATGCTGATTATCATTCCCCTCAGCCAATGCAGGGTTTATTGTGATAAGATGAGCGAAAGGCAGCCACCCGCGCAACCAAGTCATGCCAGGGGAAAAGCGGCATGTATAACACGCTGCACATGACGAATATTTGCTATGTAACAATTGATAACACAACTTGAGCCCGTGGAAGTTATGAATCGCTCGCGGCGGCCTCACGTTTACTTCGATGCACTCAGATACCACGCCTTTCAGGGCTATCACTTCTTGATCTCAAAATGGTTCTGCCAGCGCTATTCCAATTTCCGCCACCATCCTCGCATCGCGAAGATACGCCATCAGCCCAAGGTATGCAAGGAACGTGTCCCGCACCACACCTATCTGTCGACCCTACCCCTGCCCGAAACCACTTCACTTGCCCGTTTCTCCGCTAGCCACCCACAGACGCAGGAGCAGTCCACCGTGAGTCTTTCGAAAAGTAGAATCATTCCATGTTTTGACTTCCAAATGGCATCGAGTACAAACGAAGGTGCAATGTCTTGGATTCGCAGGGTTGGTAACGTTTACCGTCACTCGCCGCTCCTCAGCAAATTTCGGTTTAACACCTCTCTTCCCAAAAGCTACGCCGCGAAGCCAGAAGGTTGAAGCAAAACGACCCAGCCCGTGCACAGACTCCGTCATCCATCGTAACGGGAGACCAATCTTTACCTGTGACGAACGCAAAGCAACACTCTCAGACAGACGAAGTACGTACGACAGATCATGGACATCCCCAGGCAGTCGGGAAAAATCTGGTGACGATGTACTCTGCGCTTCCAACAAATACAGGGAAACACGCTCAGACAGACGAAGGACTCACGGAGATGATTCGAGGACCTCAGGAAGCTCTTGTGTCGGCGGAGTCTCTGACTCGGACCGACGCACAGCAACATTCTCAAAAAGGAGCTCAAGGAGCTCAGGTAACCGAAATACCCGCAGAGGTGGATCAAAGACCAGAGGAAACTCCTGTGACAGTGCCCTCTCTGTCTCCGGCAAATGCAGAGAAACCCGTTCAGACCAATGCACGGCGACATTCTCAAAAAGACGACTCGGAGCGCCCTCAGACAGTGCAAGCACTTCCTCGGGTACCCGAAAAACATGCTGCAACATTGGACATAAAGGACCTTGAACCAGATGATATCGTAATAGCGTACGTGGGAGAAATCTCTACGGTGAAATGTCTAACTTGATGTTGTCAAGTGTCATGGGTCCAACAGGCTCCGGCAAGAGTACGGTGAGACGAACAGTAATTGATGGAATCTGTTTACTCATATGCCGTCAGTTCATACGCTCCGCAAGTGGACGCGAGACCCAGGGCGTAGGCCATGCGTTGAAATCGTTTACGAGTCAGGTTCTTTCTGTCAGATTCTGGGACGAGGAGAGTGGACGACACGTGGTTCTAGTGGATACCCCGGGCTTCGACGACACGTTTAAATCCGACCTCGACATTTTGAGCATGATCTCTGATTGGCTCAACGCAAGGTAAGGCATGGTATTTAGTAGCCCGCATCTCTCGCCTACCCTCCCGCCCTCACAGTTACAAGAACAGTAAACTTCTCTCTGGGATTTTGTATCTCCATCGAATAACGGACAACCGCATGGCCGGTACGCCGCTCAAGAACCTCCGGGTATTTCGAAAGCTGTGTGGAAGAGACGCTCTACGGAAGGTATACCTCACTACGACGATGTGGGATGAAGTTGAGCCAAAGGTCGGCGAGAAGAGGTTGGATGAGCTCAGGACGGATTACTGGAAGGCGATGGTTACTCATGGAGCCAAGATAGTTCGCTGCAGGAGTGACGATGAGTCCCCGAAGGAACTTATTCGACTTATCCTCACCCAGGAGGGCACTCGCAAGGTTCTGCTACAAGAAGAGATGGCCGAGTTGGAGATGGAGCTCAAAGAAACCGCCGCTGGGCAACAACTATATTCTCAGCTGGAGGCGCTGGTCCAGAGACAAACAGAGCTTCTACGGAAGCTCGCCAAGGAGAGGAAGGTGACGTCAGAACCGAACGTGTTGGAGGATCTTCAGACAGAATATGATGATTTGCGGGCGCAGATAGACGAAAAGTTGCGCCAAATGGACGAACTGAAGTTGCCGCGGTTGAAGAATCTTCTCCGTTCAATTTTTTCGATACGAGTTTGACGGTGAGCCGATGACGCATTATTTCATGTTCACGGCTTACGGCCTCGTCGGTTGACGGTTCAAGGATTCTGAACGCTTTGAGCCTTCGAAGACTCGGTCATGTATCTACTGTAGGACCTCTAGATATGACATCAAGTACACATTTATTACAACCTTGAAGCTTTATGAATGACACGAGCGCACAGTTAATACTTTAGGGACCGCCTTTAGTGGAATTAATTGATCGGAATATTGAAATATAGTGCCCCGAATCTGCCTGGGATGAAGGAGAGTACATCGGATGGTGTCGTGCGCTCATTCACACTGACGCGCACACCGCTTTCGTACGATCCGCTCCCGAGCTCAACTTGCGAATTTTACGCTCGTCATCAACCAAGTCCCACAGCCGAGACATGATGAGTCGCAGTGTCAGTTCTGCCAATGTTGAAACGTTGGCTGCTTGCCTGGTCGTCGCGACAGGGCCACGTAGCTGGGGTCCGAGTAAGAAAAAGTGCCAAAGACACGGATGACCCGCGTGAGCAGAGGATATCGAGCATAAGCAAACGCGTTTGTGGAGTAATGCTGCGCACCACGAGTAAACCGAAAGGCCTTGCTTCATGACATTCCAACAGTGGCGATTATGTACTATGGATCAGGATGTCGTCGGTGGGTGCCGGTGCGAAGCAGTTCTGAAGAGCGATCGAGCAATGCTGATAATTTAGTAAGACAAAACGACGGTTCTTGACACCGGTCGCTCTGAACGGGTGTTAACAGTCGTTTTCCACCCTGACGGAAAACATTTTTTGGGTGGGAGTAAGGGTGGAATTCGATGATTGACACTTGCGGGCGGTCAAGGGGTCGGAACGCAAACAAGAATGCAGTTGTGCGCCACTGGCGTGTTGGTAGTGTGTGGGAGAGGGGGCAGGTGTGTGGGATGCAGGGGTACATGAGGAATTCATCAATGTGGAGGGGATGAACAACACGTATACAGTCGTCGAGTCGACGTCTCCCCTGATTCAACCAGGTTTGCCACCGGGACTGGCACCTATGGTTCCCGATTTGGGAGCCTTATTAGGCACGGCGTCAAGCGGTGGCGCAATTCATAGTTAGGCTTCTTCAATCGCTTTCCCCCCCACCAGCAATAAATAATGTCCCAAATCCCTACTT
>JBBPQE010000866.1:0-11541 GCA_038092335.1 Boletus vinaceobasis
GGGTACGAACCGCAGTGGTGGACGGCCGGTATACGTACGTTGTGTTGGTGCTGGGGGACGTGATGCCTGTCGTTAGCTCCGGGGCTCCCACTTGGAAAAATGGTTGAATTGCACTCCAGCCAGAACTCGTCGAGGTACAGCAGGAGAAAGGGGGTAACGAAGATGAGAACGAAGGCTTGCGAAGAACGACCCTTGACCATCGATGCTAATGTCGGTCGGGTATCCACCGAATTTGTACAACGTCCAAGGGGAAAGCGATACCTTCACGACAATCTACAAGTCCGGTCCCGTGCGAGGGGACTGGCCAGGATGGGGCTTGCGACGTACTGGCCCTGCGAAGAAAGGAAGATGCGAATTCGAAATCGTGGACGCTCAGGCGGGCGCGAGCTCGACGTCACAGCCCAGATTGCGGCTCGAGAGTGAAGTTGGCGTGGCCTTGCTGGATACAACATCAACTCCGCGGTGCACCCAAGCCTGCCATTTTTGCTGTATACCGGTCCACAAGCTTCGTGTTTGTTGTTCTCTCCAACATCACGTCGACGCAGTCAAGGGACAGATAACGGACGCACCCGAGCGCTAGATGAACTATCTGTACACTCCGTGCGCAGTCGAGATAGAGTCTTGCAAAAAAGTCAGACGTGGCGCATCGCGAGTCCCGCAGCAAGGCCGCGTTCAATGACGCCAACGTCTGCCGATTACCTGATCCGAACAAGAATGAGCGCCAATGCACTCCACGAGGTGCGAGCAGAGTGGAACGTGTTCACGCAGTCCAACTATCTCCCTATCACGACTCGACCTCAGGCTCAACACTTCTTGACACTGCGAAACCTACGGGCGTACACCATTGCGGAGGATGTCGTCAACAGAGAGCGGTGCGTGGCAGTTCTCGGGAGTGATGGGTTGTACGAGGCTGACAATTCAGTTAAAACATACAATAGTGCTTGATACCGGTCCCTCTAATACGGTGTGGGCAGTCGCTTTCCACCCTGACGGAATGCATCTGTTAAGCGGGAGTACGGACGGGATTCGACGATGGCGAGTTGCGGACGGTCAAGAGGTGGAAAAGCAACTGGGAATGGACTTGAACGCCATTTCTGTGTCAAGGGATCACAAGTGGGTAGTCTGTGGGACCACGAACGGGGCAAGCGTATGGGACGAAAAAATCCAGGAAAAGGCCATCGAGGTGGAGGGCGCAAGGTTTGTGGCTACTGTAGACATCTCGCCCGATACCACCGGGTTTGCCACCGGTACTGGAAGTGGTGACAACACATTGAACATCTGGAACATCCTCACTGGCGACAGATTGGTTGGCCCACTCCAACATGATGGTGAAGTCGTAGGAGCTAAATTCTCCCCGAATGGCGAACACGTCGCCACTGCCTGCGGGGATTCCATCCGCGTCTTCGACATTCGCAACGGCGATCAACTCATCCGAATCATCACTGCCAACGTGAGATCTGCATATGGCGCAATCACTCCCCTCGTCTGGTCAAACAATGGGCAGCAAATTTTTGCCGCCGTTGGCAATAAGACAATCAAGGCTTTCGAGGTGTCCACCGAGTCCCTACTGGCCGAATCGCCGGTTTACGATTCACATATTGGCAGTGACTCGGACTTCCGACAGTGTCTTGCTCTAGCTGCCAACGGGAGGTTCCTTGCTTCCTTCTCACCATATTCCATCTGGTTCTGGGACACTTCAACACTTGATCAGATTGGCCCAGTCGTTGAAGACAGTCAAAAGTTACGCTCGATTTCCCTCTCTGCAGATTGCAACTATATTGCCGCTGGAAGATATGATGGGAAAATCATGATTCGCACTCTCAGCGGTATCCTTCCAGATTCGTACGGTCCTTTCCATGTAAGTATTTGTGCATTTATGATGTTGATGCATTGAATAAGGTGCACATCGTCATTCCCCTGTTTTAGGCACCTACTGAAGAGGAAGCCGACTTGAAGACACCTGATGATCCACTCGAGGTAAGACTTCCACCCATTCCCTTTCGATGCTGGTTTTCATGGTGGTATAAGGCCGAGGTGCCGATAAGTGCACCTGAACCCCTGTTTGATTATGATGAGGTCTGTGCTGATTTCACTGCACTCCCGTCGTCGTGTTGACGTTGCTGGAGCCACCGTCCCCGGTATCACCCGCCCATCGCCGTGAGGATGAGGATGAGGCAATGCCCCAAGGTTCGTCCTAGGTCATATCACCGCTGCCAGAGGCCCTGCTCGTAACCTCATCTCCCTTAGCGCCTTGTGCAGAGGAACAGCGCGATGGTACTGAGTCGTCTGGGGGCATCCGGATGGCGAAAAGGTGGCTGCGGACAGTGGTCAAGAGGGGTGACAAGAGCCAGAGTTCACATCAGCCAGATAGCCCTTCCAGATCGCCCGGTCGAGCTGCGAATCCCCGATCTCGTTGTAATTCACCGACGCGAGGGAATACTGAAAACGAGAGACCTTCGTGGATGGCTGCAGGTCAACGTGTGCGGGTCAGTATTCTCTTCTTTTGTCGATAAACCGGGTGCGCGGTGTGTCTGATGAATCATCTTAGCGAGCAGTTGCAAAACCCGTAGTACAGGTTCTTTGTTTGTTTAGCTGGTTTCTCGGCGCCATTGTTTATTCTCCGTCACAGCCTACCACGAAGACTAGAACTGCTAGGGCAGGCCATTCGAACAAGGCCGCTTCCAGTAGCGGACAAGGGCATGCAGATACGAAGAAGGTAGACTCTGTATGTCCTTCTCGTGGCCACAATCCATGTCGCAAAGCTGATTTCTCATTAGGCGGAGCAAGTGAATGACACATCTCAGCGCTTGGCCGCGCCGACGGGGGTTCATGTCATGGTGCGCATTTACCCTTTTAACTTTAGTCATTAGACTTACGTTGGAATTCATCAGCAAGAAGCAGGTGATGCTACCGTTTGGATTGGCTGCAAGTTCAACTTCCCCGCATGGATATTGTGCCGGAGCCCGGTCAGCGAAGATGGGACGCATTGATCCATGCGTGCCGCGTTGATTTATGAAATTTATTATACCGTTCTTCAAGCTCGTGCCATCTCAGCGTGTATAAGAGTTCTGATGCCCGCGTAGCTGAGCGTGCTCGGGTAATCACTTGGTGGTCACAGAGGAACTCACTTCTCAAGAACCCGGAGAGCCTTCAGGTCCTCGGTGTGGGGAAGCCAAAGCACTCCAGTCGACTTGAATCAACTACATCAACATGTGCAGGGTGAAGCTCCCCCAATTCACATGAGGCAAATCTACCTGTTCTTAGCCGTCCATAAAGTCGACTGCTCGTCATCCAACTCAATGCGAGATTTTCTATCCGACGCTGCCATGTCCCACAGCTCCACTTCGGCTTCGATATCGGATTCATACCTCTTCAAGACACAAGGACTGCAGGATAACTACGGGGCAATCAAAATACATGAGTATTATTAATGTGCATAAACAACGTGGATGGGCGTAATAGATCGATGCTGGGTAACTGGAACGAGTGAACGAGAAATACACTAGTGTGAGACAGTTTTATCCCACAACGAATTCACGAGTAATAGCTTGAACAAACCAGATCGGCGGCGGAGCATAGATGTTGTGCGTGACAGCTTTTAATCGTACGCCTTCATCGCTTCTTCCAATGCATCAGCGTCCACATCAAACGATACGTCAAACGACGAGTCCGCGTCCTGACTCCCTCGCACCGTTGTCTCCACCGCCGCTACTTTCGTAGCTCCGCCACGCGGAGCCGGTCTCGAACTCATCGTCGTCGCGGACTTCGCCCTATTCCCACTGTTATTCGTCGTCCCTGCTCTATTTGCGAGTAACGGCGGTTTGAACCGCGGGACAGTCACCCCCTTTGAGCCCTGGGACGAGTCGTACTGAGAAACCTGGAGCTGTGGCGCACGGCGCATTCCCAGCGGCGGAGGGCCAGTACGCGTACGCTGCATTGGTACTGGGGGACGTGATGCTGTGTTTGGCGGCGGGGGGCGCGGTTTCGGTATGGGCGCTGGGACGTGGGTTAGTAGCGATGGCTCCGCTTGAACAAATGACACGTCCATCGCTATATCGCTGTATGCGTCATCGTCGTCCACTTGCATGTATGTGGCGGTATCTGTGCGTGAAATCGGACCGGATACGGGCCTCTCCCATTCCGTGTCGGTTTCGGTGAGATCGATGGCGTCCTGCATGGCGCTATCCCCATCGTCCTGCGAGGGCTCCAGCGTACTGGCTTTGCGAGTAGCAGTAGTGTTGGACATTCCGGCGGGTGCAGGCTTAAGGTTGCAGTTCAGATTGATGCTCGGGAGTGAAGCGGGGGTAGACTTCCCGGATACAAGATCAATGCCTGGTGCACCCAAGCTCGGCATCTTTGCCAATACGCGTCCACGCATTTCGGGCTTAAAAGTTGACCTGGTCGTGCTCGATGCTCTCTCCACTGGCCTCTTCGATGATCCCATGGGACAAATTGCAGACGCACTCGAGGTCTTGGTGAGGGGGCGTGCACCCGACTTGCTGGTATCCAATCCTGTGCGATTGTCAATGCTACTCCTTCCTAGAGACCGCTCTCGCTCCTTCTCCTTTGCCCGAGCGACCAATCGCTGTTTCTTCTCGGAGTTTTGATCCAGCTGTCTGGATACGTCTTTGAGAAGCTCGATGAATGCCATTGCTTCTGGCTCCTCTTCCTGAGGGATGTATTTTGGCTTTGAAGTAGATTGATTCGATAGAGCAGTAGAATGTGATGATGAACGTGGTCGCGGGGGGTCGCGGGCTGGCTGATGTGTCGATGAGGTTGATGAGGCAAGGAGCTTTCGCTGTGCAGCGGAAAGAGGTTTTGCACGCCTTGATACAGAGGGCTCTGAGGAAGGGGGTGCCACAGACGAAGACGAGCTACTACCAGATAGCGGAAGGAAAAAAGAGGCATCGGCGGAGTCGTGACCACCGGACTGCCACGGAGATGCGACAGAGGTGGGCAGCGACGTAGATGAGGATGTGGATGTGGGAGGGTATGTCCGTGACATGGGCCCCTCGTGGACCGGTGTGGATGGTCTGGCTGCATGGTGTCGTCAGTCCAGTTGACGCGTCCGGACGCGACGCGACGCGGGCGTGGCACTCACTTCTCTTTTCTCGCTCGGCCTCTTTCATGAGCGCTTGCAATGCTGGATTCGGGCTTTGAGAGGCAACCCATCTGACGACGCCGTCTTGGGGGTGTTCGAAATTTTGGGTGGTGTCCATGAGCATAGAGATGTCGAAGTCCATCTGGGTACGAGGGTTCATGGTAGAGGATGGGCAAGAGTGTACAAACGAGAGGGTGTCCATGATGACTCTTTGTTGTTTCGCTGTCCTTTGTGCTCAAGTCCAATTAATGTCAACCAGTATGTTAGAGCCAATCAGATTGAGCGTGGGGTCAGTTTGAGATGTACAACACTGTGGGTCTTTTTGGTGACCAAATTACGAGTAGGAATTCCTGAGGAGCTTGGCTCAGGGTCTACGAGTACGACAATCACCAGGGACAAGTTCTGCGGCCGTGGCACGCTCGACACAAGCTTAGACGAGCTTCAATTAACTGTGTCGCCCTGGTAATCACGCCGATATGTACTATGTACCATATTCTGGACTGTGTCTGTATGATCTCCCGAGGCGGGATTTCTACGCACCGAGAGATTTATGGTGAACAAAGTAGGAAGGGGGAGAGAAACAAACAACACCATTACCACCAATCAACGTTTCCCCACCTCGGACCCAAGTCTGCTTGACCATTTGTCTCTGGTACTACACAGGTGCATAGATACGATGCCGAGATGTGAATGATGCGCAATATCGCTTCAGTATTTTTTGGTCTTTCCGACCAGATCCTGTGCCGACCCTACACCGCCGTCACGTGTCACACTTGTTATTTAGCCCATCGAATGGTCCTGAGAGGACGTTCAAATGGCCACCCTCGCCCACTACCGTCCTGATCACGAAAATGATCTCCAGAGTAGCATCCCTTCCCCATTCCCCGCGCAACTTCTTCGTGACTTGCAGGACGACGTCCTCGACGAGCTTGCTGCCGGACCTGTCGACTATGATGACACCAATGCTGCACAGGTACATAGGTCCTACACCTCGCTAGTGCTCGCCCACCAGCTCACCATTCCTTCCAGGTTCCACAGTGCCAGAATGACATCCAGACATCTCTGGCAGCAGTTCAACATTCTTGCTTGATGACTCTCGCCAACATTCTTTTCCCCCTGGTCGTCAGTGCACAGGCCGACGACTCTGAACACCCCTCCCCCAATGATGCTGGCCTCCCGCTCGACCAGGTCCTAGCAGAGACCCCGCTTTCTTGTCTCGTCCATGCACTTCGTGCCCGCGATGGCCGTCGTGATCGACACGATCAGCCCCTCGCCGAGGCTGCTCTGCTCGTCCAACTACACGAGCTCGTCGGCGCAATTGCCCCCTCGCTGGACAGACGAGACGCGCACCTCGCGCGGGCCATCGTCGCGCTTCTCCTGGACCTCGAACAGCTGCCTGCTTCCCTTCCCTTGACCTCCGCTCATCTCGTTTCGCGATCGAACCCTTCGCAAGATAGTGCATCCTCTTCGAGGTCACCCTATGCCACTATTGCCTCTCTTCAACGACAGTTATCTTCTTTGCAACCCTCCGTCGCATCCACCCCTGAGTCTGGAACTATGCCCATGGAGAATATCAGAGCTGCTCTCTTCTGGGCACGCATTGATGAACAACTCGACACTGTCGTATCCCTCTGTAAAGCACGCGCACCCTCACCTCCGCAGCACGACGTCACAGAACCATCCCCATCTTGTCTCGTGGCCCAGTTATCTGAATCTCAGAACTGGAACAGGGACTGCACCTCACCCTTTGACGACACTCTTCCGCCAGAGTATGATTCCGAGTATCATCCCTATCCGTACGAGCGCCCGCCTTCATACGTCGCAGAGGGGCATCTCTACGTGTCTTCCGAGGAAAAACCAACCGAACAAATGCGTTCGGCTGAGCAATACCCTCCAGAGAAGGTATCGTCTCGCGCGTCGAACTCGGTCGTTCCAGCGGACACTGAAATGACGACGGAACTCGATCACTCTGTGTCTTCCAATGCTCTTGATCTCGACACGATCACTCACGCCATCGAGAGGCTGTATGTTGTTGCACCTCAGCTAGCAAATCAGCGTGTTGAACTCCGGAGGGAGAAGATGGTGCAAATGGAGAAAGCAAAGGAGGGAAAGGGCAAAGCACGTACGCTTGCGGACGTTGCTGATCCCGAGCTCGACAACATGCTCGAGTTGTTAGGTCGGGCATCGGCGAGGGAAATTCCAGACCAAAGCGCAGTCATTCATCCGCACCGCACGGGGCGCGAAAAGGGAACCGCTGATATTGAAGAACAGGTGGGTGGTTCTCTTTGGCGATCGATGATTCTCTGACAGACTCGGTTCAGCGTAGGAAATATCTAGATCATCTCGTTCACCGCACGCACGCTGGGAGATTGCACAGCCAAGATGCGGTGCCATCACTCAGCCGCTCCTACTCGTCCCCCTCAAGTGCAGGCGGCACAAGACAGGACACGGTGGATAATCAGAGTTCGGAGGTACATCTGGAGGAGAGAGGTTCCCGGGACGACAAGCGAGCGTCTTACCCCGCTGCACCGAAATCTGGCTCAACGCTCGAACCGCCAACAGATGGATTGCGGAACAGGAGCCTTTCTGCTCCTCATCTCGCTTGGCTAAGGGGCAAGGATAAGTCTGGGAATGTTACTGGTACGAAGGAAGGTTTCGGTTCTTTATCAAGGTCTCCTTCCTCAGTTACATCCAAGTCTGTTCGAAGCTTCTCAGGGAAATTACGTGGTGCAAGCAAGGGTCGACCTGCATCCGCTGGTGGAGAGGGTGTGAGTCATGGTGCGTATTTCCTCAGCGACTATTGTAGGGGAACACCTCAGAATGTATTTTGATTAGGGGCCCTTGATATCGCGTATGTGGCTGAGCATCACGAGACGCTCAAGCACGTCCTTCTCTTCATCGCTTATGCATCGCCTTCGAATTCAGCACCTGGTGGGGTACCCTTAGCGGAGGTGCTTCCTAGTACATCCAGTGGTACATATGGAGATTTTCTATTCCTCAGGCTTGGTGGTACGCCGTCTCCACCACTCGCGCTTCCGGTGCCTGTAGTTCCAGGTTCCAAGACGGTCCTCAATCGGGGGAGTCACTGGGAGATCAAGGCGAGTTGTCACCAAAGTAGCGGTCCGCCCAAGGAAACCGAGGACATGGCCCTCCTTCCAGCGTCTGAACTTACCTCACTCTCCCCGTTGTCGTATACGTGTTCTTCATGTTCCCTTCCTCTCATCGCCGCACCACCGACGCAGTATCGTGACCTGCCTTCAGAACACTGGGAGGAATTTATCGATGCGTGGATGTGTCATCCTGAAGGACAGACCCTTGCGAAGACAGGGGTGCATGGGGGCGGCGGTAATAGAAGCATCGTCGAATTTTGGCCGACACGCGACGAGGCCCTGGTGGGAGGGAGTTATGTACTATTCGATGCAAAAGCGGTTGCGGGTGGAAATATCAAGTGTGTGGGGGTTCGGGAGGTGAGTGCTCATTCAATCGTGATTTTCTCTCCAGTTTTCCTGTGAGCATTTATCACGGACGCGTAAGAAGACCATCGTTGTGCTTCTACCGACGTACGCGTTTTCGTTCCTCGAAGCCCAGGTTGGTTTCGAGGTGACGGGACGCGGATCTGGTTGATACAACACGTCCAAGAGTAATCTTACTTCTCTTAAACAACCCCCTTTACCAAGGATAGTGTGTTGGGGGCTACACAAGAGAGCACATGCCATTTACTTTCAACCTTTAGGTTCCGCTTTGCTGACGAAGGCCGCGTTTTTAGCGCGGTGGAAACACTCGCCTGGCGCGCTGTCTATGCGGTGCTATCTTAGGCAGGCAGCATGACCGGCGACAGGAGGATAGCTCGGTTTCACGGATGTATCGGCTGTTCAAGTACGCTATTCGGCCAATCAGTGCGACGTCACAGTGGGTGGTCTTGTGCTAGCCAGGGCGAGTTGATCTGAGCTGAAATGCGATCAGAGCCCCCAAGATTCCGATGAGTGCATTCGTGTTGCACGATATGCTAGAGCATGTCCAGGCTCACGCGACGTATCGGTTTGTGCTGTCGGATGAAGAAGACGAGAAACCGAGACTATTGGTGCGCTCGCATTTAATGGCGTGTAGATATGGGGAAGTCACCAGACACAACATAGATTTGGTTGTTCAAACCCCGAATACGGATATCGTATATGCTCCCAGCGCCAGCTCTGCTTCCCAAGAGCGGTACGATGGATGCTTCCAAGGTGTTGTACAAGATCCTGGGCCCGGCGTCGGCTACGTCTGACTTCAAAGGGTGAGTTGGAACGGTGTCATCATTACATCGTTGGACTAGCAATGCTGACGTGAGTGACGCAGAATCCTCAACAAATATCCTGGGTTCCCTCAAGCAGAGTACCTGTTCTACCCCATGGACGTATGTCGAAAACTGGCGGCGCTGTTGAAGGAGAGTACGGCATCATACCCCGAGAGCATGCGGACGATGACAGGCTTGGATGTGGGTTGGTTAACGGTGACGTGAAGCGAGGGGATGCTGGGCATTGGCATTCTGTTTCTGGATCGGATTTTCACATCATAACTACTATCCTTGCATCGGTTTTTGGAGTCTATCATACCCTCTCTCATTTTTATTCTATCCTGTCCTTTGAAGTGGTCGGCTGTGTCCGCCGTGTGAAACCGCCGGAAAAAGCGATGACATTACTGTCTTTTTCACGTGACTTGTCACCCGTGAGAAATTATGTCAAAAAACATGCCTCACCTTCGGCGGTCTCTAACTCACCAACGCCAACGTGGAATTTGACAGAAACAGTACCATTCGACTCGGTCAGGTCAGGCACATCCATCTGTGGGGGACCGAACAAGAAATTCGACGATTTGAATTTTCGGAATTTCGGGATCTCAGGATTTGCTGATCAGGTATGTCTAGGCTTTTCTGTTGCTGTTTGAGGCTTGAAACAACGTCAGAAAACCAGTACCGATGTCCAATGGGCAATTGTACACCTCTCAAAATTCCTGGATCACAAATGGATTGTGATGTGCCTCAACATTTCAACCCGCACAGTTCAGTGAGTTCTCTCCTGGTTCCATGTGACTGGAACCATCCCAAATGAAAAGGAAGGTGAAGAAGTTGTAAAGCAAGTCAGAAGGAGGCATCTTCGTGATATTGATGTCGAGGTAAGCATTTCATACTTATTGTGTTGCCATTGTTTGAAGCCTTGCATTCCTGCCCCTGCAGTTTCTTCTGGGTACCATACAGAAGACCCCAGATTATACCTGGACGAACTCCAGGAGATCTTAGTCCAAGACTGTGGTGTTACCATCTCACTTTTGTCTGTTTGGCACATGCCTCGCAGTGCTGGATTTACCATGAAAAAGGTTTGTTTTCAGTCATTTATAGATACAATGTGACTACACTACATTCATGCTGTTTACAGTAGATCACACAGGTTGCAGCAGAAAGATCTGCATGCAAACGACTTGAATATATTGCTTGCATTGGTCAGTACCAAGCTGGGCAGCTTGTATTTGTTGATGAAAATTCTGTTGATTGCTGCATGACATATCATGGCTGTGCTTGGTCAATCAAAGGAACCAAAGCTCAATGTAAAGCATTTTTTGTGTGTGGTTGGCGGTAAGTAAGTTATAAAATCAACTAACTGTTTTATAGCTTCTCTGTTCTCCCAGTGCTCTCACTTTGTGATGGGATCTTGCATTGCAGTGTGGTCAAAGGATTGTTTTGCACTGACTCTTTCATGACATTTGTCAAACAACTCCTGAATAACATGAAACCATATCCAGCGCCAAATTCTGTCATCATCATGGATAACTGTCATATCCACAAGCATCCTGATATTATGGAACTTATTGAATCCAGGTATATTTCATTTTATTGTTTGGTTCTGCACTAATGATAATCTAGAGGAATGCACTGTGAATTCTTACCACCCTATTCTCCAGATCTCAATCCAATTGAACTCACTTTCTCAGCAATGAAGTATCACCTCCATCGCAATGGAGAATACACTCAGTTGGCAATAACAGACATGTCAGATCAGGAAATTTATATCACGTTGCTGGAAGCATTGTACTTGATTACACCTCAGGATTCATATGGCTGGTTCTCTCACTGTGGATATGTATAGAGTCATATAGAATCCCTGTTGTTGTCAATACTACTACTATGTAGTATGTTGTTCTGTTGCAAGAATACAACATCTGATTATATGAGAGAACATATACAGTAAAGTTGTTTACAGTACTTACAGTGGCTCAAATAAGTGTCCCAATGTTTGGCTGTTTTGGAAAGAATTGATATTTGTAAGAGATCCAGAAGGAGTTAGCTCTAACCCTTGCAGGGTCATCAATAGCCCTGACCCTTGCCCTAAATATGAGTGCTTAGTCATGTGATCTAGTTGCCATGGCACTTAGATATAATCATATTAAAATGACAAATCATTGGG
>JBBPQE010000867.1:0-11525 GCA_038092335.1 Boletus vinaceobasis
TACGGTAATGAGTGTGTGAACGAGATGAGATCTCGTGAGAAAAGGAATATAACTAAATAGGGAATGCGTCCATGAGCACGAGGAAGGAAAGAGAAAATAGTTACAAGTCCATGTCTATGTTGTGAGATAAGATAAACGCGTGGCTTGATAAGATTAGATAAGATAAGATCAAAGAAAAAGATGGGAAAAGAAATTGTCACTTCGTAACACTATGTACCTATGTAGCCATGTACTCTCATGCACAGCTTGGTCTGTGTGCATATGCCAATAGTATATAAACCCAGTGGACGACGGCTGGCATCCCCAGTCTAGTTCACTTGGTCATTTCCCATAAAGACCTGAGTGGTATTCCCTCCTCTCCATCTCTTCCTACTAGGATCTTGTGTCGTGACCTAAGGATCTAGCTATTGATCTTTGTGGTTGTTTCATAGTATGGGCTGCTGATGAGCACAAGAAACTCTGTCGAAGGGGCTGTCCAATCTCACATGTTCTGGCTGCGGTAGTACTGACTGAGCAGCTTCTCTGACTAAAACAATCTTAGCCCTTTAGTAAGGGTGAACTCAAGGGCATCTGCACTGTTCAGTCTCTGAGGGGATGAAAGGGAGTAACGTTTGGTGAGCGGTGAATGGCATTGAGCAAGTCTTTAGCTTGTGTGAATCATGTTCCTTGACTTTGACGATGCACTTGTCTTTCTGCGAAGTCGACTTTCTGAGTTTGGTGATGAGAGTAGGATAAGAAGTAGTTTGGTTCTAATGAAACAACCTAATAGACCTTTAGCTTTGGGGTCCTAGGCTAATCACTTGAACTCAGGGAAAGGGGACTTTATGATCTTTAGGGGAAAGACCAAGAGAACCAAACTGGAGGACATCCAGTTGACTCCTTGAGGTTTATATTGTAACAAATCATTGCACTTCATCATTTCATTTCACTCTTTCACATTCTTTACTTACCTCTATCACACGCTCTAGACCTTCAGTCCAAGCTTCCACATCTAGACTCCACACGGTAACCTCATTCTTTTAATCTTCATGCTCTAGATTCCTTATCGCATTCCCATGATGTCATCTCCATTACTCCTTAGTCATTCCATTCCCACATAACATCATACCCTATGCCCACTACTTTCCTTTTATGTACTTGTACCTATATTAGTACCTGGTCTATGCACGGTCACAGACCCTATATATACAGGGCCCTCTAGACGAACTCTCCTCAGTTCATTTATTGGTGTCTACGTTTGCCAATAGCTCGAGTGCTAAGCAAGTCACTCAACGATTCTCACAAGGCATCTGTTGCTGGTTATGAAACCCAGAGTGGATTACAGGATCTACGTGATATCCTCAAAGTCTACACACATCTATGCTTTATCCTCTTATACAATCTTATCACCCAAACGTCTTATCTTTCTGGTTGTTGTTCATTCAGCCAATCGTTGTATCTGCTAAGCGATCCCACTATTTGCTTCATATATACTGTGGCATAATGCACACAGACCATGTTGTACACTACTACATATGTGCATATGATAACAGTAATTAAGTGCATGATGCCACCATGAGGTGTGGCAGAATGGAAGAGAAGCATAGACAGTAATGACTGTGTGAAGGAAATGGAAGCATAAGTGGAGATTAAAAGAAGTACATATGAAAATGAATGTGGGAACAAGATGGGATCTCATGAGAACATGAATGTAACTAAATAGAGAAAGTGTCTGTGAGCACAAGAAGAGAGAGGAGAAAAGTTACAAGTCCAGCATATGTTGTGAGATAAGATAAACGCATGGCTTGATAAGATTAGATAAGATAAGATCAAAGAAAAAGATAAGGAGAGAAATTGTCACTTCATTACAGGCAGAGCATCTCATAATGATGTTAGATTGAAGGATGCCAAGATGGTCAGTATTTATGCCCAGGGTTTAATCTAATATATGTCTTATCACTTTGATATAGGGTAAGGAAACCCTCATCCGGGGTCTAAAAGGCTTGTTGGATGATGTTATTCAGAAAGTTATTCAAGCTAAGCAGGCCATGAGAGAAACATGTCACCACCATATCCTTACATTGGCCTGGAAGCTTGAAGAAGTGGAGAGGCATGTGGAGCTCCTTAAAGCGGTGGAAACAGATTGTCAAGTGGCATATTCTGAGGCTTTGGAGGAGGTGGAATTCTTCCAAAGATTGCTGTCATTGAGGAATAGTTCTGACCTGGGTGTTGACATTATGTTTCTTCATCAAGCCTACAAGGAAGACATGTCAGCATTCTTAACATGCGAAGAGCAACTGGATTAGTTGAAAGGCTATGCTTTGGATAGTGGGCTGGCTCAGTTGGACCCCGAGTACAGTGAATGCGCAAGCAGCATGGCCATTTGATATCACTGCATGGCCAGGCCCAGGCTTCAGATATGACTGATTTCCAGTGAATCATAGGGTATATTATACAATTCATAGACTGATCAGATGATCTTGAACCCTTGAACCAGTTCACCCATTGGATCATGTAGTTATTTGCCGCACTCTTGTAATGACTGTATTTGAAGCTAAGTAGACTTCCGTTCTTGATTACCACACATACGCTGGCCACTGTCAAACTCAAGTATTCAAACACTACTCTGATGTCGATGAATATGAGGGGTGGTGCAAAGAAAGGGAAAGTACATTTATTTGCCTGGGGTCATGCAGCCATCCAGCTGTCTGATTGGTCTTCATGCATGACCTAACTCTTCACACACTGCCAGTCTGCTCAAAAATATCCCGAAAGCTCTGGCCTGAATGCTGTGGGTTTGCCAGCTTCCAATCAGCTCAATAATGTCAAAGAACAACCAGTTGTCCCACCATCCAGAATAGCCCTGCATGTGATGCATGCAGAACAAATACATTATCAGCACTACAAACATGGTGGAGACCCCACAATTCCTGGCCCAGGATATACATTCCTTGGCCCCACTGATATCATATACACGAGCCATCCCAGCAGCAGGTCTGTTCCAACATTCTGGAATCTGAATCATATCAACCAGCCATTGCACCCCAAGCTGCATGCCCCTCTCTCCCTCAACATCTATTATCCAACTCATCATCCAATGGAAGATGGACAACCGGTGTCCAACACGTTCAAATACACCCAAGCTAGTGGTGCACTCATTACAGGAATGGATGAGACTGTTCTGCATCAAAGGTGCCCACTAAGATTCGGGACAATGCCATACCTGAGCTTCTGTCCTGACAGGCCAATCATCGATCAACCAACTATTGCGCCGTACACTCAGCTCCAAGCTGATATTGCTGAAAGTGCTGGGTTGACGAAGCTGCAACCTGGAGAGCTAATCTGTGGTGTTGAATTCTCTGCTGTTGTAATATGTGTAAGTGGGTTTCTGTTGCACTACACTAACTAGTAATCACCCATAGCATCAGGTCATTGGGAACTCATTTCGTGATGTCCACAAGCGGAGTGGTGTAAGTGTACGATTGCCACCACCTAGGCTGCCTGCAACATCATCTGGAGCTGCAACATTGCAAGCTGCGATCAGCACTGAACCTGGTCCCTCAAGTTTGCCACTAGTCGGTATCACTCCTGCTGTTCCAAGTCAAGTCCCTTCAGCAGTCCTCAGCAAGAACATACTGAATCAGGCGCATGATGCAACAAAACAACACCTGCTGAACACAAACATAATGCCAACAAGAGCTGATCTATTATTAATCCTAACGTCTGCTGCAGTTGAGGCCACCAGTAACCGATGTAAGCTGATTTGTCCGTTTACATGTGGGCCTTCGATCCATCAGTAGGAACATTTAAGTACTTGTCCAAGAATGGGTTCAAATAAACAAAGGAAATGTCAAGAAGCTATCAGATATGGCCTTGTATATCTAATTAACATTCAAGAACTATGCTGCCCATAGCATGCAGGATATATTCCACCTCCGGAAAGCCATGGTGGTCTGAAATGGGCTTAGCGAGGCTGAATGGAAACGCATGGGGGTGAATAGGTTATTAAACAATTTTGTATTCTTGAACGAAGATACTCAGGTAAGCAAACAGTAGATCTTTTTCATACCGCTGACTGCCCTCATAGCACCCATTGGACCTCAACTCGAGAAATACAACCATTTCCAGCCAGATCACCAACTTGGTGTTGGACGTCATATTTCTAGAAGATTTTCATGGGCATGTTGAAGATTTTACTGTGGTATCTACATTAGCAGCAACATCATACTATTGGGCCTGTGAGAAGCATGCCCAGGGGTTTTTCGTCCCATTGGATTTTGTGGTCGAAAAGTATACCCCCACATACACAAAGATCTTGTCAATTTTTAACTCTATATTGGATGCACAGTCATTCACCACATTCATACAAACTGTAGTACGGCGCAGTCAATCTTTGCTTGGTATTACATAGTGTAGATGCTGCACACATATCTAATCAGCTTATTAAGGGTCTTTTGTTTGTCTGATAACGATGATTGCACAATAGATTGCATTTGCAATGATTTAACATAGCTAACGTAGCAGAGGCCTGAGCTGACAGAAAATTCTATGGAATCTTTCTAAATGGGGACTATTTCGAGCCTTTCAGCTCAGCTAGGTATGTAGATGCATGACACCGTTACATCTCCCCAAGCAGCAAAAGCCTAGTTCTCGCTCTCAAGACTCCCACCTAAGACTCCATCCCTAAGTCATCTCCTGTAGAATACTCAGTTAGTCACTGAGTAGTACAAAAGGTAAGTAGGTCCAATGTAAGTATTGCTTATTGAGAGACTAGACAATAGACTGTAAGTGTTTGTCCCAATGGATAAAAGATAGTATCAAATGAAAGTATACCAAAGTATTAAAGAATGACTTGGTAGTCCATGTAGCAGCATCTTGCATAGATTGTAGCTCATCTGTAGTATTGTGCGATAGGTGCACTCAAGTGGTTTCCAAATAAGGAAATTTGCGGCTTGGATAATCGCGCTTGCACTGTAGCTCTTTTGTATTCACCATCAATTAATTCTAGCAGCATCATCTTCACATCTGGCACCTCTGGATTGTTTGTTCAACTTCTGTACACCATGTACAACATTCCCAGTCAGTTTAATTTGCCCAATTCAGCCTTGAAGCGACCGTCTGACTTCGTAAGTCGAATCTTTTGATCTGGGGGTGACTAACACCTTTTGCATGCGGTTTTATTCTTCCTTGGCAATGCAGCGGGTCAACAGGGTCTGGAGGTCATCTGGGTCGTTTGGAAGGTGGATTGGGTGGCTCAGGTACATTCATCGCCTTGCACTTTCACTTTCCGTGCTGAATCAACTCCTTTTCAGCTAGCGAGGCTGTTTCGACTCATTTTGAGTCATGGCCTGCTGCGCTCATTGTGCCATCCTTACCACACTCTTTCCTATCAATTCCAACACCTTGAGTGTTGTACTCATGCACCGGTTTGCCCTCAACACCTCTCAACCTCTCCAACTTGTCCAATGGGCCTTCTGGCCTTCTACTTGGATTTGACGACTTCAGATTGACAAAGACTCAGTTTGGATCATTTATATGGCATGTCCCATGGTCCCTGGAGCTGTCTGGGTTGTTCCACTGTTGTGCTTTGCTCTTGGTGCCTCTCAGTGACTCCAACTCACCTTCTTCGCCCTCTGAACTACCCAGGCCCATAACTTGACTTGGCACATTTCACTGTTCAGCATGCTCAGATCATTTTGAGTCACTATAGGTGAGTTTCTCTTCTCCCTTTGCTCTTGGCTTTCATGCTCATGATTTGATGCTATCTGCAGCTTCTGCAGTCTGTTTATAATTTCTTCAACATTCCTAGAAACTTCTGGCACAGCCACTTCATGTTTTCCAACTCTGGCATCACAGCTTGCAACTTCATCTCTTTTTCCCTCAAGCTTGACACTTGGGGTTTCGAATTGTTGCATGCATTGTTTATATGATTTCAGGAGAGATGGGGTTGGGTCTGGCACTGACCCTGGTAAGTCCTGGGTTCCTGCTGAGGTGCACTGATGATCTTGTCTAGCTTTTGATGATGATTATGCCTTCAATTTCACCCTTGCATCACCACTCTCCCCCTGGATCGACACTCTGCAGTGCAACTGGGTAGCCTCCATTTTTCTGTGCACTTCCTTACACGTCCGTGTGACATTTCAGCTCTTGTGTGCTTCCTCACACCTCTGGGTGCCATTTCTGTGGCCTGTGCATTGGCGCATGAACTCTCCGCTGCAGCCTCCTAGTGTTACGAATCGTTACACTGCATTGTCACATTTCTTTCCTTTTACTTAACGCTCACTACTGATCACTACTACTGATCACTACGTTCTCTTATCAGACAATTAGATTCCTTATCTTATCTTATCACGTGACCATGGTAACCCTTCTTTACATCACATTCATTACTTATCTTCATTACATGCCTAGACCTTACGGTCTGACATCTGTCTCTAGACCAACACATGATAACCACATTCCTTAAAATTACTGTTGGTCCAGATCCTTTCCTGCAGTCCATAATGTCATCTCCTTCTCACCTTACTCATATGATTCCCACATGACATCATACCCTACGCCCTCTTACCATATGTAGCATACTTGTACTTGTTTGTATCATGGTCCATGCACCTAGCACACTTGTATAAATACTGGACCCTCTAGACGAACTCTTCCCAGTTTGTTTATTGGTGTCATCATTTGCCAATAGCTCAAGTGCTAAGCAAATCACTTAACGTCCTCACAAGGCATCTGTTGCTGGTTACAAACCCAGAGTGGATTACGGGATCTACGTGATATCCTCTATACCTCTGCACATCTATGCTTGACATCCATATCCTACCCTTATCCTCAAATGTCTTACTTTCTGGTTGTTGTTCAACTCAGCTCATCGTTGTATCTGCTAAGCGATCCCACATTCGCTTCACCTAGTGGGCTCAGCATTCTGTCCACTGGCCTTGTGGGTCCTACACATGTCACATTGGGGTTCACGATGTCAGTGGTTGTGTTGCTGACTTGCTGGGTTGCCATTTGGGGTTTCCGACCAATCTCTATTCCATCTGCCTCACCCCCTTGCTCAATTTTTGACATATTTTCTTGGGTTTTGGTATGTTTAATGAAGGATCTTAAGTCATTAAGGCTGCTTGCTTGAGTTGCAAGGCTTATGCTGTCGGTTCCGTGCTCCATGACTTTGTCTGGATGCTGGGCTACGACTTTCTTGTGCTGTGGGACTTCTGTTCAGCCAAGTTGTTTGACCATTTCCAACTGCCAATAGGAAAGGCAATTTTGCTCATAACAGTTTTGGGGCCTTAGACCAGTTTTGATAATGGCTAGTACTGTAGCATAGATAGCTTCTGGCATCACTCTTTGAGCTTCATGCACTGCCCAGAGTAAATTCTTGCAGTAGGCAGACCAATCGTGACTGTTGAGGCTTGAGACTTCAATTTTCATGCCATTATCGAGTTTGACTTCGTAATGAGGCATGTTTGATGAAATCCTGGTAAGTGAACTTGAGCTACTGAGTGTAGGATGTAACAAAGTGACAATTTCACTCCTTATCTTTTTCTTTAATCTTATCTTATCTAATCTTATCAAGCCACATGTTTATCTTATCTCACAACATATGCTGGACTTGTAACTTTTCTCTCTTCTCTTCCCATGCTCACAGACACTTTTCTCCATTTAGTTATATTCACTTTCTCATGAGATCTCATCTCATTCACATGTTCATTTCCATATGTACTTCTTTTAATCTCCGCTTACGCTTCCATTCCCTTCACACGGTTATTACTGTCTATGCTTCTCTTCCATTCTGCCACACCTCATGGTGGCATTATGCCTTTAATTACTGTTATCATATGCACATATGTAGTAGTGTACAGCTTGGTCTGTGTGCGACATGCCACAGTATATAAACCTCAAGGAGCCCACTGGATATTCTCCAGTTTGGTTCTCTTGGTGTTTCCCCTAAAGATCATAAAGTCCCCTCTTCCCTGAGTTCAAGTGATTAGCCTAGGATCCCAACATCTAGGGTCTATTAGGTTGTTTCACAGGAAGGGCTCATAACCTGTAGAATACTCAGTTAGTCACTATAATATTAGGAATAGATACTGTACCTATAGAATACTCAGTTAGTCACTGAGTAGTATAAAAGGTAAGTAGGTCCAATGTAAGTATTGCTTACATAATCTAAATACCTAATATGGAATAATTCCTACATCTCCATTGTCAACTTCTACTTTGGCATCAGGGTCCTTCTCAACAGACTCTTTAGCTACTTCCAATGTGCTAGTTGAGGTCTGAACTTCCTCACTCTCCAACTCCTCTACTTCATGCATGTGCAGCTGTGAGTAATTTCACCTTCCCAACTAGGAAGTTTCTGTGCTGCTCTTGCACTCTCTACAGCTACTCCCGGACTTGAATAAAGGTAAAGCAAAACTGTTTCTTTCTTCTCTCAAGTGCTGCTGGTCCTGAAATCCTCCATCCATCTGCCTTTGGTGGTGCAATTTGGCCTCTGCAAGGGCTTCCATAACTTGCTAGCTTTGGATTGATGAGCATCGGGTGGAGGGACTGGGAGGTCCTTGCCAAAGAAAGTCAAAGGGTGAGGTTCTGTAATGAAGTGACAATTTCTTTCCTTTCCTTTTCTTCATCTTATCTTATCTAATCTTATCAAAAACATGTGATTATCTTATCACACAACATACAAATGGACTTGGTACATTTTCTCTTCTTTCTCTTGTGCTCACGGATGCTCTTTCTCTATTTAGTTACATTTATGTTCTCATGAGATCCAATCTCATTCTCACGTTCATTACCATATGTCTTCTTTTCATTTCTGCTTTATGCTTCCATTCTATTCCCACAGTTATTACCATCTATGCTTCTCTTCCATTCTGCTACACCTCATGGTGGCATCATGCATTTAATCTCTGTTATCATATGTACATATGTAGTAGTGTACAGCATGGTCTGTGCGCATTATGTCACACTATATAAACCCCAAGGAGTCTAAAAAAGTAACCTCAGGAGGTAAATATTTGATAATGTCCCTGGAGTGGAACAGAAGGAAAAATTGGATGGAGGTAAGAAGTTGTACTTCCTCTGGGTCAGACCTCTGATATGGCAACACTACAGGTCTATGTACCCTCCAGGACTTGTTTAGTGTTCGCGAAAATACAATCGAACGTGGGAGACTGTGATTTTTCCATACATTGTGAAGATAAAGTTTCACTGTGTCTAGCATGGTTACTATCTTTGTTGTGGGAATAAAAATTGCTTGTTTTGAGAAGCAGTCTACAACCATGAGAATTGAGTCATAACCCTGACATAGGGGCAGATCTGTAGTAAAATCCATGGTGATATCTTCCCATGGTCCATTAGGAACAGAAAGTGGCTTTAGTTTGCTGGCTGGTGGCTAATTTCTGATTTTCATGTGTGCACATTGATCGCAACGTGATGGATAGTCATGGGTGAATGTAGCCATCTTGGGCCACCAGTAACTTTTTTCAATAAGGCCAAGCGTCTTGGCAAGACCTGGATGACCAGCAACTAGAGAGTCATGGCAGTTCTTTAAGATTTTCATTTTTATTTCATTGTTATCAGGAACGTAGATCTTGTCTTCCCAATATAGCATTTCTTCTACCTGGCACACATTGTGCTCTTTACATAGGGCAGCGACCTCACTCTCTTTGAGCAGTGTTGTTTTGCTTTTGATGAGTTTAAGAATTTGTTTGCCTTCATTGTGGATTTCAACTCAGGTCTGAGTTCATATCTGCTCTGGCAGGATCATGACAATACCCTTGTTATCATCTTCAATTCTGTGGGCATGATCCTCACAATGGCTTAATGCGTCTGCTTTTATGTTTGTAGCACCAGGCTTATAGACAAAAATGAAGTTGAACCGTGTCAACCATTGGTACCATTGGGCTTGCCAACGATTCAGATCTTGGGATTTCATAAAATATTGAAGGTTTGTGTGGTCATTCCAAATCTCAAATTGGAACTTCGCTCCTTCAAGATAATGACACCATATTTCCAGGGCACAAATAATAGAAAGTATTTCTTTGTCAGCTATCAGATAAATTTGTTCTTCTGGAGACATTGAGTGAGAAGAATAGGCAACTAGGTGCCACTTGTCTTCCTTAAAAATAGATAAAATTGCCCCCCTAGGATAGCCTGAAGCATCCATTTCTAAACGGAATTGACAATTGTTGTCTGGATATACTTTACAGTGACTCACAAAATTGTCCCAATGTTTTGCACTTTTTAATTGTGTATTGAATAACTCTGGAGGATAAACAGATACAAACAAAGTGTTGGTGTATGAATAAAAGTAAAAACCAAGGGCTAAGTGGTGACAAAACAATTATGTAATTCTGATGGGTAGTCATGGAGATACATACAATTCAAAATGACTACTCATTGGGGCAATTATATGAGTGTAGTTCAGATATATCAGAATCTGATGCTCCACTGTTTCTATAGCAACCAACTGCCAACAAATTGTTACTATGGTAATGTTATGTGTCATGGGACCCTATAGTTAAGCAATTTTACAAAGATTAATATTCTCAGAACTCCCCAATTCTACAATATACAGTGACCTTCAAAACCGTTGCAATGTTTGACTCTAATGTGATGCATGAGGTGTACCATCAACACCTGTGGGAATCTCGCTTAGTGTTGGTGAGAACAAACAAGGTACAAACAGTTGGCTACAACTTCGCCCCTTGGATCATGTGATTTGGTCTAGTGGCTGTGGAGATATATCTATTTTAAAACACCAATGTCATTGCAATAGTTTTGCACCTATTGATATTATAGATAAATTGTATTGAAACAATGTAATAATTGGTGATGTTTGGTCATACAAACAAAGATACACATATAAGTATCATGTCTGAGTTTAAAATAGTTCACATGCATCTTTATTCCCAACCACATCATCATGAAATCCATTTCTTCTACTCAGAAAAATACCATTCTCTCTATGCTTGATTCTGGTCATTCTGCTTACTCAATTGCTGCTACCACTGGTCTACATGTGTCCACCATCTCTAGACTCTGCTCCAAAGAGCGTTCTGAGCTTCAAAAATCTGTTGGAGATCATCCATCCAAGCTTTCCTCTGCCAATGTTTGCCATGCCATTCGTCTTATCTCTTCTAGGAAGGCAGAGAATGCTGTTCAGGTGACCAAGGCTCTCACCAATGTGGTCAATACACCCCTGTCTACCACTACAGTATGCCAGTACTTGAAGAAAACTGGTATGAAGGCTGTGGTCAAGTCCAAATGTCCTCTACTCTCTGCCAAGCATCATAAGGCTCATTTGGATTTTGCCTATGCTCATAAGGATTGGACTCTGGAGGATTGGAAGGTGATATGATCTGATGAGACCAAAATCAATCGTCTGGGGTCAGATGGGCACAAATGGGTGTGGAAAAAGGCAGGTGAGGGGCTTAGTGATAGAGTGGTGTAAGGAACAGTGAAGTTTGGAGGAGGTTCTGTGATGATGTGGGGGTGTATGACTTGGGAGGGAGTTGGCTATGCTGCCAAGATTGATGGTAGGA
>JBBPQE010000868.1:0-11517 GCA_038092335.1 Boletus vinaceobasis
TTGTAGTCCTTACAATTTGAGCAAGTAACTAATACACCTAGGACACGATTTGGGCCATTGCAGGAAGTGTGGAAGGCATTCCGCTGCAGGCAGTCGCCTGTGACATCCAGCTGTCACAATATCAAAATGATTGCTGGCCCGACTGGAGCAAGATACTGAAGAACGACATGAGTGGTCAGCCCGATCATCCTTGGCTCAAGGTCAGCTGAGGAGATCTGAGTAGCCAGGTCAGAACATCGTCCATGCCAGTCGGTCAGCTGATAGTAAAGCCAAAGGATACCAACAGTGACAAGATAGTCAGCGATGACGCCAATATGGAAGATGTGGAGAAGGCGCCTGCAAAGGCGATGACAGGGAAAGGTAAGGCTCAGCAGGTCGACCTGGTGGAAAAGGAGAAGGCGCTGATGAAGGTAGTGAGCAGCAAAGGAAAGGCTTGGCAAATCGATGAACCAGAGACTGAGACTGAGGACTGAGGGCGTTCAAGACAATGTGCCAATGCACCCAATGCATCCAAAAGAGGGCGATCGAAGAAACACTTAGCGGTCAGAGAGGAATGGTCGCCTTCCATCAAGGAGATCCATGTTGAAACAGTGACTGAGCAGGCCTACAAGGCTTGCAAATGACGCGGTGCCAAGTGTATCCCGAACCTGGGGTATGCTTGCGCCCAATGCCACAGTCGTAAGGTGTGGTGTACACTGACAAATAAGAGTCAAATGACCTCAGCTTGTCCTCGCCAACCGCAATCCCCAGACACCGCACAGAAATGATGTGGACGCAGCGAGTCTCACCCTCGCAAAGCTCGGTCAAACATCCGCCCCATGTCTTCACCACCACCTCCAACTGCCACATTGTCCTGAGCGGCAACAAGGCCAATTATTCACATCCCAGGCCGAAGCACAGGGGTGCCCTCCCTGAGTGAGGCATTGCCGAGCATCACGGTTGCTCTGGCCAAAAAGACGGACAAGCTGACGAAGCCAACCCTCGGTAAGTAGTTTACATGATTTTCATTCCTGGAATTGACTATTATATGTAGTTCTCGAAGGGGTGGTCATCCCCATGGTCAAGAAGTTGGCACTGATCCCAGCAATGCCTGGGCCATTAAAGACAACAGGACCAGATGAGCTTTGGTCAGGCCAGAGTGGGCCCACAGAAACTGCTGACTATGATGCCCTGCTGCATGCATACTGGTGACTGCAGGCAAGTCATTGCCTACTGAAGGCCAGCCATTCGCAGCTGCAAGATCAGGTGAATTTGATGGCTGAATCAATGGAGACATTTGGTCAGGTAGTCGCTAATCTCCAGGACCGTTTGAATGGGAGTAAGGGTGATATGGTTTGTGCCACGTCCACCCGAATGCAGTTTCCATTTCAACGATCATCTCAACAGGCCAGGGATGAAGAAGATCTTGCAGACATCATGGACTGAACATCCTTGGCTCGCCCTCCTCCCCTATTCCATCTCACACGCCCCCAGTTTCCAAGCTTGGGTGGTTCGGGAAATCCTTCCCGATTGCTTTCTCCACCAAGGACTGTCTCATGCTTGAGGCGCCACAAATTCCCCCTTCAACAATTTCTTGGCCGATTGCCCCCCTGCTGCGACGAGCGGTGACCCAGCCCACCACCACCATCACGTGGGGTTCAGCTCCAAATCCATTCTCAGGTCATAGCTGGGTGCCCCCATCATTGTTCCAGCCTGGTCCTTCGATCTTCAGCTGCCAATCAGAGATTCAGGATGGCTCAGCGACACCTGACATTTCAGGTGGATCAACACCTTCACTGCCCACCATCGCCTGCATTCCAGCTGAAGAAGACATTGCAATGGATATGGCAAGTGTGGCCGAGGCAGTCACCAAGGACATGTTAGTTGGTGTGGAGACTGAAGATGCTGGGGGAGCAACCAAGCATCCCCCAGCATCCAATTAGTTGTATACTTCCCCTTTTGTTTGAAAGTCACGTTGTAAATATGCCAATGCACTATGTACAATTCCTATTTAAATCTAACAATGTATATATTTATTTTCTTCTCGGCTGACAATCTGGTGGTGATACTACCACATCTGGTGGCAAGGGAGCTTTGCGTGCCCTGCCAGATTGTCATGGGGTTGCACCTGTTGACCAAATTCCTGAGTCAATTGTGAATCAATGCTCAGAAGATCGACGTACCTTGAGGCTCGGCGCCCTTCTCCATAGATCTGACTGGGGACCAAGCTCAGGACCTTCCTTTTCTGCCACCCTCTGCAATCATCACACTAACTGGGGGGTGTGCGCTTGGCATTTTCAATGCCGACTTTATTTTCTTTGTTTGCACAGCTAAGGATGTACTTGAGATCAATGTCCCTCATTCATCTGCCATGGAATCTAACCACATACCTCCATCATCATCTTTTTCTGGGGCGGGTCTCTTTGTGGTAGACTTTGGCCGAGGATTTGGCCTTGGCCTTGGTAGCTTGCTTGACCTGATGCCTTCGGTATCACCTTCAGTCTGTCCAATTGGGGCTTCTGTAACGTTTATTCACCTGATCCATCATGTCAGAAATCCAGCCACGTACTGCCACCACCATCATCTTCTGGGGCAACTTTCTTTTTGGTAGGCTTTGGCTGAGCATTCAGCTTTGGCCTTGGCAACTCACTTG
The DNA here is from genome assembly GCA_038092335.1 of Boletus vinaceobasis. NCBI lineage: Eukaryota > Fungi > Basidiomycota > Agaricomycetes > Boletales > Boletaceae > Boletus > Boletus vinaceobasis. Next base: position 2,633 of record JBBPQE010000868.1, read on the forward strand.
ACCCAATGCCTTCAGTCCATCCAGGTGGGGCTTCTGTGATGTTTAGCTGCCCAGCCCATCACATTAGACATCCGGCCCCTTACCACCATCACCATCATTGGCAGCAGCAGGTCCTTTTATGCTTGCCTTCAGCCTAGCTGTTGTCTGCATTGGCAGCTCACTTGATCTCATGAGTTCAGTATCACCTGCAGGCTGTCTGATGTTGGTTTGCTTTTTGGCAGTATGCCTCAGTCGCACTCCATCGTTATCCTGAGTGGGTTGATTAACCTTCTTGGCTTTTTGGGGTGGTCCGACCTTCAATGGTTCATGAGCATGTTGAGACCCATCAGTGTTTGACCTTGGAACTTCCATGGGTGCTCTCCTAACTGCATATGCAGGTCCAACAGATCAATAACTTCATATCACAAGCAAATAGCCACATACCTTCTCTTGAAGGCCCACTCTTGAGCTGCCTCGGTCAGCCTGCCTCATCACTCCAGCCTGTTCAGTTACCCCCACTGGTCAATCCTTTCATTGCATTAGTCAAATCACAGATCCACAATCCACCCCTCACAGCATACCTTGTGTCAATGCCCCCACCTCAAATGACACTGCTCGTTGAGGTAGGTCCCCTACCTTTTCTTTGCTCTCAGATCAATCACTATATAGCTCTGATGGACTCCATACCTCCTTGCGTTTCCTTTTCTGATAGCAGAATCAGATTCTACTTCATCTTGGTGGTTGGCATCTGATTGATCTCAGTCAGGATCATCCTGTCCTCGGTCTTCAGTCTGAGGGATCCCCTTTAGTCTTGGCATTTCCTGCTGAGATCCCTGATCCTGCGTTGTCTCTGATGAATCATCATCATCGCTCTCTATAGGGTCTTGCAGCTCATTCTTACTGTCCAACCAATATTGGAATGCAAAGATATTATTCAGTACATCGTGTTGTCGTTTCTGAATGAATTCCAGAAAATGTCTTGCGTTGTTGGTCTTTAGATGGCTCAGATCATCTGGGAAGGTAAATCCGTCAGGGAGATGCTGAGGCAGGAACAGGTCATCCTGGAACTTGGTTAGCTTTTTGAATGGCACCAAAACCTTCAGATTCTTGGCTATCAACCCTGCAAATGGTTAATCTCTCAGAGAGCAGTATCATATGAAGTCGACATACAATAGTGTGAGGTCAGGAAGCCTCAGACCATGTTCTGCATCTCAGTTCGGTTTCGACCCGCAATCTCTGGGATCCATATTCGACCATCCAAACGAGTTACCATATTGACTGCATCATCTCCCCTTTTCTGCCTCAGCTTTCTCCGCTTTTTCTTGTCCATTGAGCCCACATTTTTGTTGTCCTCATCTCCCTCCATTCCTTCCTCTACCAGCAGAAATGATTGGCCGAGATACCTATCCCAGTCCCCCTGGATCGTGTCAAAGCCCTGGAAAGATATCTCATTTTCAACTTCTGAGTTGAAGTCGAAGCTTATCTGCATCAGACTTTGGTGCCTTCCGAGGGAAAAGAGTGGACCTACTGGTTTGAGAACACTTCGCCTTTCTTATCCTTAAATCCGCTCAATACCACCATCCTGATCCCACCTCTTTTCCATATCTCCTGGGTGAACTGCTTCATGGCTACCACCATGCCCCTTGTCGCAAACCTACATGGCTTGCAGCATGTAGAATACCATCATGTGAGAAACACCTACCATGCCTTTGCTTCGGTCGTGGCACCCTGCAAATTCCATGTCGCAGCAGTCAACTTGGCCGCCATGATCTCTGCAGGAGACAGACTCTTCATAACTTCAGCGAGCATTTTCTGGTAATGCTGAAACATTGCTGAGGATCCTGGCTGCATGCCAAACCGTTCCTCAATCATTCTCTTGATTTCTTCTTTCTGCTGCTTGCGAATCACAGACCAAGCTGTCCATGTCGTCCCGAGGGTGATGTCATCCTTTTTCTTTACCCTCTGCCCCTGTTTTTGGATCCATTGCTCATACAACTTTCCAAGGTTGAGCAGTCAATTCAGCAAGACATGTGCAATCTTGCTTACCTTCACTTGACGGTCCCACACCACATCCTCCACTGTCAGGTGCTCTTTCAGACACCGGATCTGGGTAAGCAGAGCCCACCAGATTCTCTGCCATTTTTTACCTCTGGTCGCCTTCCATGAAGGCCATTGCTCCTGGAGAATGAGTAGGGCATTCTCAGATATAACAGTCCTGTCATGTTGGGATTGAATCCAAGATGTCCTCAGCTTCAGCTTCTCCTACCTCCATCTCATCTTCTGAGCCATTGTATACTGTGCCTTGATATTCTGTTGCAGCATATTCCTCTTCAGAGTCAGACATAGTGGATGATGATAGACGAAAAGTGCAGTGCGATCAATCGCATGTATAATTACTCTGCCCCCATGTCATCATTGACAGACCCTGAGTAGCCAAGGTTACACAATAACTGCACTACCCCCAAGAGAAGTAACATATGCCTGTGCTGACTGCAATGGCACCGAGTGAAGTCATATAAACATAAACTCTGTGATGTACAGCCAGTCACTGAGAAGCATACTTGGTTAGACAATAACGGCAATCTCCTCACATGAGCAGTCATATTCCTAGTCCAATCCACTTAGCCGACAGCCAAGGCGACTGAAGCACGGAAATGCTGCAGCAGAAGAGTTGGAGTTCGAATATTCCTGTCCTTGGCTCGAACTAGCCGAAATGACACACTACAGTGCCCGAAACACCACGTGGGAGTGCATATGTGTTACTGATTTGTGTGATGGCTCGCAATATGAAGTGAGCTGGATTCATGTTTTTGATACTGCTATACTGTCTTTCATCACTCTAAGAATGACAAAGAATCCCTACAAGCGAAAGATTAATCCTGCAAGAGTAACTCATGCTACATGGATCACGAAAGATACTACAAGGGGGCCTAAGATGACTTTCATCAGATTGGACACTACCAACAACCCAAATTCCACATCACCATCACAATCCATCCACTCCACCCCAAGCAAACCTGGTCCATCTGGCTCTCAGCTTCCCTTCGGTACTGATATGTATGTATGTTCTTTGGCACCTTTGAACTCACTATTCTGATGATATCTGGTCAAGCATGGATGCAGCTGGTGGGGAATCAGATGGGATTTGGCCCATCCGATCTCCACCGAAAAATGTACACATTCCTGATTTTGGTAAACATGCTGATCTATATGGACATTTAGACCTCAAACGATTATCTCCGGGAATGGGTCACTCACAAGGAAGAATTTCTGCAAGCCTTGTTGGACATGGAAGCCCCATCTGACCCCCAAGAATGTGGTATATGCCATCAGGATGGTATTTATCGGTGTTCGGACTGTTTCAGTCAACTGTTGTTATGCACCGGATACTGTCGGAACCAGCATCAGAGACATCCTTTTCACTGCATCCAGCAGTGGACTGGAGCTTTCTTCGAAGATTCATCTCTGATGTTGGTGAGTTGTGTGAATCGTCCCCCAGGGTCGAACAAATTTGAATCATGTTGTTACAGACCAGCTTTCAACTCCATCTCGGCCATGATGGGGGGCCTTGTCCAGGCTATGGCTATAAACATCCGAATACATCCGAGGGCCCAGTACTCATTGACGATGAGGCATGGGAAGACATCAATGTAGATGAGATTCTGCCTCACCTTCGTCCACCAAGCGGGTCAGATTATCTGACTGTGGTTGACGTGACTGGCATTCATTTCCTAAGCATCGGCTACTGCACATGCTCTGAATCCGAGCCTGAATATCTTCAACTTTTGCACTGTAAGCTTTACCCTGCAACACTACAAATGCCGAGGACTGCATTTACCATTTCCTTGCTGGACGACTTTATCCAAGATAATTTGGAATGTGAAACTTCCAGGATAAACTATTATAGCAAGCTCTGAAGAACGACGTCCAACGTTTTTCCTCACATTGTCCTAGTATGTCGCTGATCCAGTTTCCATAATGTCAACCTCTGAAACAGGTCCAGAATTGTTACCAAGAGTTATGTACTTAGAGTAGCCAGACAGTGGAGGCTGCTAAAGCTGCTCAAGTGAAATGGCTTCAGCCACCATTCTCAGGGGCCACTGAAGGGAGATCTGGCCCTGTTTTGCCCCACATGTCCGCAACCTGGGATAAATGTGCATGTTCCAGTAAACGAGCTTGCCAAGTCAGTCCCACTTTCCTTCGACCGATATACTGTCTGACTGAAGCCACAACAGCTGGAAGTACAGCCGAACGCTTATCATGGACAGAAACTTCAAGGCAGAACATATGTGGGAGAGATGGCCTAAGGACCAAGTCTGGCTTATGGATGGCCTCAGATATATGGTGACTCAGCTGAACTATCAGGAGTATCTGAAGGAGATGCACCACCCCCTGGAGGTAATCACACAGTGAAGGAATGGTATTACTATCATCACTGACAGTGAAGACCAGCAGTCCAGTTGCAATAACCACCCAGCAGTAAACCAAGCAAATGCCAGCCGAGGCAAGTTGGACGCCACCGGGATCGGCGGTTCGGCATGTACTCGGCATGGATGCTTCGTCCCACACTCATTGGTAGACTTTCAGAAGGGCGAGAGGCAAGCAATATGCAGGATGATTATATCTGTTGCTCAGATCCATGCAGGCAGATGAACATGGACTATTCTTTCGTCCATGCCCTCACCCATAACATGAACAATATTTCAAATGTCATAAGTTTCTATGATATCAACTGCTCCTACATGAAGAAACTCCAAGCTCGGCTGAGCTGAAACAGATTCATTCAGCTGCCACCAAATGTAGACATAGTGCCCGGTATTGGGATGTGGCATGTCCATGGACATCAATCGTCATGTTTCTCTAGATACTCACCATTGTTCATTCCTGGGGCTGGGTGGGTCGATGGTGAGATTATCAAGACGTTATGGTCTACTTTGAACATGGTGTCTGGATCAGCTTGGGGGATGTCCTCTCTGCATTGGCAAGAGCTTCTCAACTTCCAAATGAATGATTTCAATTTCGTCAAAATGATCTGAATGTGTAAGTTCCGGTGTGGTCGTTAACCAATGTGCCCTGCCTATGCTCATCCATGCCAGCCCGAAGTTTGGCCAGAAAGCTGAAGGCCACTCGGAAATCATCGGTGTCAGCCAGGGTGACATTTCATGACCTCGATGGGGGAGTCACTAACATTCAAAGATGGCAGTGGCTTGTCGAGGAGCAGAGGGCTTTGCAGATAAGACTCAGTGATCCATCGGCAATGGATATATTCGAGGTGCGGCTCAACAAAGGTATGCTAGATGACTAAGCTTACCAGCATGGGGCTCATACAATTACCGATGCATTGCCAAGTATAGCACTGACTGTACAGGCTGTTCAGATGGAACTGCTCAAGAGTGCAACTCTGACACTGGGCACACGCCACGGAGCCGCAACATGGCTATCTGAAGGATTGAAACTGGAGGAGGCACAGATATCACTCCGAAGAGACATGAAACAGACAGGTGCCAGGGCCACAGATCTTCAATGCCTCGCCCTTGCTCGCCAAGCTGATCAGTTGGCAACTGAGATTTCACATTTCTTCACCGAAGCATCCACATTCATTCCACATGAGGATGATGACAAAGAGGCATCATGTTACAAGTATGGCGTATCCCCTATCATTTTCCTCATCCGACTCCATCCCCGCTTCACCCAACACTGCTTACCTCGCCCATTTGGGATGAACCATCTTCTCTGAATTAGGACTCAACCCGGCTGTGCCAGACACTGCATGGGTGGAACTATTAGAGACTGAGCTGTTTGCTGATCCCACAGCGCCTTCAGACTCTTTTCATTCCGGACCTATTTAACTTCGTATGCTTTTCTATTCCTTCCGAGATTAATCTCGGATCCTTTCCTCACTATCTATTAATCTCGGACCCTTTCGCCTTCTGTCCTGATCTCTCATTCAGGACCAGTGTCCCCTCCCCACTGTCCGACTCATAGGGATTACTTTCTGACTCGTTCGTATTGTTCTCCTATTTAAGAACACGCTGGCCCTAGACTTCTCTAGGTAGTATTTAAGGCGGAGTTCCTCATGTACTTCTTCTTTAACCTTAATCTACGCCAATCTGCATTGATTGAGGCTTGCTGTCAGAGACGCTCTACTCCCGACTTCTATTCCTCTGCTCGCTTCTCCCGCGATCCTTAACATGGATACGCCCTTGTCCCCTATCCCTCCTGTATAAGGAGTTACCCTGCAAAGACTTCCTTGGACTGGTTGAGTGCCAAGGGCGTAGTCAACCCCATTGAGCTTTTGTTGACGCACTCGTGTAACAAAAGATTAAGGTTAATCTAGACGACTGTTATTTAACAGCGTCATCATACCTTACTGGCCTACACTGGAGAGTGTAGTATATCGTCACCACGAGGAGAATAAATCTCTCCAGCTACTGGGTCACCTCTTCCCCTGAGGACGAAGAATCAGTACTCCCTTCCCACTCCCCAACCCAGTCACTCTTCTCCACTGTGCCAGAACAGCCACGAAGAATAGCCTCAGGAAGTACTTCTCGTCCCCACCTTCCCCCACCACCTCGCCGGGCTACCCCTTTCAATGTCAGCTGAACTTCCTCAGGTGGTCACCACGTTCGTGCCGGGACCCTATCGGCCGATCCTATCCCTACCATTGAACCACCCCAGGAAGATATCGAAGAGTTCTTCCAGAGCTACCCTGACCCACTGCCCAACCCCCCTGACCCAGACCCAGATTACCCTATCCACGGACCAGACTTGGACTTGAGTTCCGAAAGTGACGACGAAGACATGGGCAAGAAAATTAAAGCTGCCCTTCCAGATGATTTCTCCGGAGAACCTGCTGATGCATCCAGATGGAGCAAGGCAATGAGAGGATATTTCTCTCTACACGAGGATGTGTATACCGACAGGGCAAAGACCCTTATCTTTTTGAACAAGATGACTAAAGGCTGAGGAAAAGCCTTTGCTGAGGGATGGTTGACCAAGTTGGTCGATACCAGTGTCCCCTCCACCGACAAAATCTTCCCAGTTATCGAAGCTTCCTTCGACACCACCTTCTCTCCTTACGATGCCGCCGTCCAAGCGCGCATCGACCTCACCAACCTCTGACAGAACATCAGGGACCCTGACGGGTTCAAGACCTATTTGTCCGACTTCATCCTCTACTCCACTCGTTCTGGCATTACGGATTTCAAGGCTCTATCCGAATGGTTCTTACAAGGGTTAAAACCGAGGCTTACCCACTTACTGGTAGACTCGGGACGACTCTCCTCCATCACCAACATGGATGAGCTCTATAAAGCCACCTCGATCATAGAAGGAGGACAAAATCGACTTCGTTCCATCTTTGGAGGAGGAAGGATGAACTATGGAGGAGGAGGAGGAAGGAGAGACCCCAATGCCATGGACATCGACCGTCTCACCATCAATCCTGAAGAACGAGCTTGCCTCATGAGGGAGAACCACTGCTTCATCTGCAAAAAGGTTGGATGCAACACGAAGAAACACTCGGGATACCCCAACAGGAAACCCCAGAAATTCCACCCTCAGAAAGCTAGAGCAGTCACCATCCTTCAGAACCCACCCCGAGACGACCTCGACAAGTACCTAAAGACTTTGGCAGACAACTCTAATTGCAACGCCACCCTTCGGGCACTCAAGGCAATATTCGACCCAAACTATGATGAATCGGGCGAACAGATTAGAAGATCAACGTCTAGAAAGGCAGACCCCCCCACCGACGAAGGATTAGACAAAGACAATTTCGCCTCGGCATGGGACTGGGGAAATGATGTCGATCGGGAACAAATTAATGTTCTCAATGTGGAAGTAAGATCCAAAGAATGGGCCGAGGTGCGCCGTTCTAAATCAGACTCGGGTTTTTGAAAGGCAGGGATGAACCAACATCTCCCCCTGCCTCGTTTACGGTTGCTCCTGTATTTATTTCTGGATCGCAAAGTAATTCTATTTGAATTCCACTTTCAATCTGGAACAGGAATGGTAAAATTGTTGGAACTAAAGGCTTAATTGACAGTGGAGCCACGGGATGCTTTGTAAATAAAGCCACCGCCCGAAGATTAGGACTCCCCATGATCAAATTAGAAGATCCGGTACCAGCATGGAATGTAGATGGAACTCCTAATGCTTCGGGAACCATCAAATACAAGACTAAACTAGTCCTCGATTACGGAGGACTTCGCAAACAATGGGACCTTTATATCCTAAATCTCGGGAAGGACGAAATAATTTTAGGTCTCCCATGGCTTCGGACCATCAACCCCGATATTGACTGGAAGTCCGGAAAAGTCACTATTACTCCTGATAAATGGAAACCCACATCAGGGGTTCTTCATTCCGTAACGGATCAAAGATACCTACTTCGATATCTCGGACACGACAAAGAATAACATATCGAGAGGGAGTTAGGGGAACAATTCCAACATTGGACCCATGAACAACGAGGACTCTTTTACCAAGCAACTGGGGATTTCCCTGAATATGCTCTCCAAAGAACAACTCTCTCCACTGTCATTGCCCAACAGAAGGAATAGCCAAAACCCTTCCCCCCATGTATTCCGACTTCGCTGATGTGTTCGACAAAAAGGACACAATGAAACTTCCCTCTTCCCGACCTTACGATCACGTGATTGACTTAAAAGACTCCTTTGTTCCAAGAAGGGCAAAGGCTTACCCTCTCAACCCAAAGGAGAAAGAAGCCTGTAAAGAGTTTGTCGAGGAACACCTCAAATCCGGAAAGATCTACCCATCAAAATCTCCCCAAGCCTCTCCCTTCTTCTTCGTTCAAAAGAAGGATGGGAAATTATGACCCTGCCAAGACTATCGGTACCTCAATGAACATACAATCAAAAATACATATCCCCTCCCCCTAATCT
>JBBPQE010000869.1:0-11434 GCA_038092335.1 Boletus vinaceobasis
AACATTAAGTGAAAATACAAAGTATTATTTAGATATTCCCCCCCAAAAAAGCCTGAATAAAATTTTATCTTATTGTTTCATGTTTTGTCAATGTTCTCTGGCAACACATGGTGCAATGCTTGCAGTGTTACATATTATGTTATAGAACAAATGTAATGTAAGGAAATGACTGATGTAAGATGATGATGATGATTGAGGAAAGAGAAGGTGTGAGAAAATAGTAAGGTTTATATATGCTTTAAGCATCAAATAAGCACAAATAATCTACATTTGGACAAATATTGAAGTGTGGGAAAAATACTACAGTGTGGGAAAAGTATGGAAGTGTGGGAAAACAACATAGCACTAAATTTTAACAAGTCTTTTTGACTACACTTTGGTACACTTTTGTACACTTTTTTGCTACACTTTTCTTACTACATATTGGTATACTTTTGTATGCTTTTTTGCCATACATTTGTATACTTAGACTTTAAACTGTGACAGTCTAGGACAGTCTGGGACAGCCTGGAATAATCTGTCAAATTTAACCATAACTATTAATCTACAAATTAAAACTTTGAATTAGTATTAGGTTTAGAGTAACAATTATGTAATGGTTACATAAGTGCATTAGAGTCATATGACAACTTTGGTCATGATTAGTCAGCACTGTCACAGACTGTGACTTCCTGGGTAAAAACTATCACTCTGTCATAATCTGGAGTGTATAGTGGACTCTGTGGGGTAAACTGTGGGTAAGGGTTAGTTTGCTGATGTATGCATAGCTTCCACTCCAATTTTTCAAGCTTTGTGTCACATGGCACCTGATGGGATAACATCGAAGGCAATCAGAGACAAACATCTTGGGAATTTTAGGTTGAAGTGTTGGTCTCCAAGGCAGCACAAGCACAAAAAGATACTATCCCAGAAATATACAGAATCTGTACTATAGTCCAAGCCTCAATATGTCATATGAGTGCATTTGTACATAGTTGAAGCTTCAGCTTCTGTTGGTCTGTTGCATGTGACCCGAGGTTTGTGATCTCAATCTAAAGCCTCTGCCTTCCAAAAATAAGCAGCAATACTATTAAGACCGGATTGATCTTCTAAGGGAACTCCAGACCTCTGGAGTTTTAGGGGTTTTGGAAGGACTTCAGCTTTACCTTATGTAGTGTGCCAAGTTTGGGCTCAGTCCAAGATTTCAGAGTGAAGGTATTTGGAGAAGTTCAGAGGAGGATAAGAGGTAGATTAGAGGATTGTGTTTAAATCAATTACAAGCTAAATTACAGGAATCATATGGAGGGTTTTATATATAGAGTTGGAGGATATATTAGTAAGGATGATCAGTAAGGGATTGGTAATGAAGAGGAGTTCGGATGAAGGAGTTACTGAAGCTGTGCTCCTAAGCAAACACAGAATTGGAAATATCTATATAGCAAAACTAGTACTAAAGGGGAAACAGATACAGTATACAAAAGAAACTAAATGTAATGAAGTGACAATTTCTTTTCCTATCTTTCTCATTAATCTTATCTTATCTAATCTTATCAAGCCATGTGTTTATCTAATCTCACAACATAGACGTGGACTTGTAACTTTTTCTCCTTCTCTTCTCGCACTCACAGACACTTTCTCTACTTAGTTACATTCATGTTCTCACGAGATCTCATCTCATTCTCACATTCATTTCCGTATGTCTTCTTTTCATTTCCACTTATGCTTCAATTCCATTCCCATGGTAATCACCGTGCATGCTTCTCTTCCATTCTGCCACGCCTCATGTGTGCAGCATGTATTTAATCTCTGTCCTTATGTGTACATATGTAGTAGTGTACAGCATGGTCTGTGTACATTATGCCACAGTATATAAACCCCAAGGAGCCCACTGGACATCCTCCAGTTGATATCCTACGTAAGATGAGTCACAAGGTGGCGCAGGATGAAGTCTGCGAGATAAGCGAAGTGGGGTGGACAGTGTCTCTTTGCATCCTTCCACCTCCTTCGCTCTCACAGAGCTTAGGTCTATCAGCGATTTTTGCGTCATCTCTCTCTCTTTTGCTTTCCACATTCATTTTTAATTTGGTTCATCCCTCTCTGGTCTATCCAATGGCAGATCCAAACCAAGAAAGATGTCCAGACTATGCAGCACCTGAATTCGACGAAGCTTGCCTCATCTTCACAATAGAAGGAAAGACTGATGCTAAGGCAGCAGCCATCCTCAGAAACATTTGGTGCTTTAACAATACCAAAGCCAAAGCAGAGTGGACCCAACAACGTTTGGCAGAGGAAAATGCAAGGCACCAGAAAAGAGAACAAGCATGGCTCAAAGAGGAAGCCCAGTGTGCTCGTCGGCAATTGGAGGAGGACGAGGCGAAACAAGAGGAGCAGAAAAAATATAAAAACAAGTTCGCACCCATTTTCAATTGTCCACTTCCATCCACTGCGCTTTTACTCCCCTCATAGCACACCCTCAACAAGCTTCGCAAGGGCGACTATGTTCCTCTATACAACTTCACCAACAAAGGTATCTGAGAGGCAGAAAAAGACAGCTTAGGAGATGATGACCTACTCACTCTAGTCCAGACAAACAAAGGACCTACCTTTCAAACTGCAGTGTCCGCCAAAGTGAAGAAACACAAAGTCAAGGACGAGCATCTGACCTGGGAAGAATTCGGTCAAGCCAACTATAGGATGATCAGCTCCATGAAGCAGCAAGAATGGCCAGAAGAATGCATCAAGATGGTTCGGGACTTCTGGTTAACGCTGGAAGCCCATGATTGGCGACACAATCCCAGCAGCTCCAGGAGGAAGGCTCTCTTACTATACCAAGAAAGAGTTCATAGAGACTGGCACAAGACACTGGGAACGACAGATGCCTTTCGCCTCCTTCCTCTGAACACAGAACGCCTATACCAATATTACCAAGAAACCCTTGGCAACACTTATGTGGCCAAGATCGAAGCCATCCAACCAGTATGTTTTTCCCCTAACACGCTATACCAGCAACACTCAATCGCCTACTACCTTCCACCCCCCCCCCTTTTTTTTTCCTTTTCTGCTATGCCTATCCTGGCTCCATATGTGGGTTTTGCTCACCCATGCGGATTTTGTCCAGAATGCGGGTGACCCTCCGTTTGGCCTCATAATGCCCAAACGTGGTCCTTCCACATGGCGTGTCGTCACCTCACCCGCGTGATATTTTCATCATCGTTGCAAACATTTCTTCAACCTTTTGGGCAATCACCCTGCTACTGCTTGGACCTCCCTGTGCACATATCACAGCCAGCAGCTTGGTCTTCACATCACAGCACAACAATGGGTAGTAACAAATACTCGCATTCTTGCATGCCCAGCTCGTCCAAACGCCCTATGTCCCCGCCTACAAGGGACCAATCAGATGCAGTGCAGAGCAAGAGACAGCAAACCTTTCGGAATGAACTGTATTCAAACACATATGCAGCATCACTCAGAAATGTGTCAACAACTCCCATCATCCTCCCAGTCTGCGCAGTCTGTCTTGGTCAAGGCAAGCACTCCATCCCGGTCATACAGTGCGCGGCCAAGCACACATGGGACAACAAGCACAATACGTACTGTGAGTGGATCAACAAAGCCATGTGCACCAGAGATGGAGGAGTTACCCTTTGCAGCCTATGGCAACAGGAATGCGGCTGCAGAGAAAAACATGACCACATGCATGCCTGCTCTGGATGCGGAGCGCTCACTCATGGAGCTAGTCACTGCCCTAGAGCGGAGAAAGCACCAGCCTCAAACTCCCTATAAAGCTGAAGCTTGGGAACAAGCTTTACGACAAGCAGGCATTTATCATCTTTTCCCCACCATACCATCTGGACTGCGAGAAGGTTTCATAGTAGGTTACCCACGAATAATACATGTACAGATGCCCCCGAATAGCACCACCATTACTATATACAACTCCGAATTTCAAGACATCATAAACAAAGAACTTCTTAAGCATAGATACATTGGACCCTTTCCCATAACAGATTTATTAAACCTTCTTGGTCCTTTCCAATTATCACCTCTATCCATGATCCCAAAATCCGGTCGCCCTGGTAAATTTCATCTTATTCAAAATTTCTCTTTCCCTTTAGACGTTTTGGCCTAATTCCCAAATCTGTCTGTTAATAGCACTATAGATACACCCCCTTTCCCCTGCACTTGGGGAAAATTCTCTATGATATACTCACTAATTGCCCATCTCCCTCCAGGATCGCAAGCAGCCACTAGAGACATTGCCAAAGCCTACAGGACCATTCCACTACACCCTTTGCAATGGCCAGCAGCCATAGTCCGTATCTCTGACTCACAAGCATGCATAGATACTTGCGTAGCCTTCAGAGCTTTGCCTTCCTGTGGTGCCTATGGACGCATTGCAGATGCAGGAGCTGAAATCCTATGAGCTCACAGCATTGGTCCACTAGACAAATGGGTAGATGACCACATTTTCTTCTGGATCCAGCAAGTGCATCTACATAACTACAATCACGCTTGTCTCAAATGGCATGAGGAGATTCAGTTCGCTGGTAGACAACACGTTGGCTCCCGAATTTATTTCGCCAGAGCCACCTCTCCGGAAGGAATCACAAATGAATTCAGCAAGGACTGCAGTCGCCCTATCAAAGACCTCGCGGAAACATCCCATCGCTCAGAGGATGATAAGCATTTCACCTACTGCCTCTCGGATGTTGATAAAATCTCAGAAACATTAGGCATTCCCTGGGAGAAATCCAAGGATCAGCCATTCGCTAGCTCTACACTCTACATAGGTTTCGTGTGGAACCTAGAAACACGCACAGTATCACTTAGCCAACCCAAAGTAGACAAATACTGTGTGGCCATCAAAGAGTGGCTACAGCACCCATATCACAACCTAAAAAACATACAGGAACTTTATGGAAAGCTCCTGCATGCTGCCGCCATCCTACCGCAAGGCTGTGCCTTCCTTACGGATTTAGAGAGCATGTTAGCAATGTGCAGTAAGAACCCTTTCTTACCACATCGCCCAGACAAAAGGTTAGAAAAGGACTTGAGCTGATGATCTGACAAGCTTGCCTCCCATTCTGTTACATGCTCCATTCTTCCCGCACCAACACGGTGTGACCCACAAGCGTATTCAGATGCCAGTTCTGGCGTTGGAATCGGCATTGTCATCCGCGAGCACTGGAGAGCGTGGCAACTCAGATCTGACTGGGCCTCGCATAGAGGATCCAAGGACATCAGATGGGCAGAAGCAGTCGGTTTTGAACTACTACTCTGTACTCTTGAAACTCTCTTCAACCGTCCACAGCACCTCATCGTACATGGCAACAATACCAGAGTCATCGAAGCCTGGAAAATTGGGAGACACCGCAACCGAGCAGTCAATAAGATTTTCAAACATATTCACACTCTCATCGAGGTCTCTCAGTATATCCACAGTGTCGTCGCTCACTACATTCCCAGCGCTGACAACCCCACTGACCAACCCTCCAGAGAATTATACAGATTACCAAACCTACTGCTTCCGCCTATTGCTATACCACCATCTCCAAGAATTCCTCTACAACGCCACTAACCCCCTCACAGCACGAGAGCTTAGAGAACTCAAAGAAGGCAAATACTCCAACTCAGCATCACGGGCTCTTGGTCGAATCTGAGACCTTCAAGAAGAAAAGGAACGAATTAGAGCAGAGGCCCAGCTTGAGGACGAGCTCCTTATCAGTGTCATCCAAGACAATTGACTCGGGTTCATCCTGTTTCAACTCACCCCTCTCACCGCCTTCCCCCACTTTGCTCGATTCCCCCAACGTCAGCAGACCTCGACCGTATCAACCAAACCTCCGCCCACTACCATCACTCCTTCGCCCACACTGTTTAGCCAAAGACTGTCTGTGGCTCTGGACACCATCAGGTCCAACCACCAGATTAGAATTATCTGAAGAAGCCCTAGACCGCATCCTAGAGGTCATCGGCGCCTCGTGGGCAAGCAGCACCAAAGAACTATATGGCAACAGCCTTCTCATTTTTCACGTCTATTGTGATTTCAATCACATCCCAGAATCAGATCATTGCCCAGTATCATGAAACCTTTTACTCGCTTTCCTTTCCAGCTGTGCTGGTGCCCATGTAGGTTCCACAATAGCCAACTATGCGGCCGGTATTCGTGCTTGGCACCTTTTACATGGCCACACATGGTCCATAGATGCTGACGAACTCCGTCACACATTGCAAGGAGCAGTGAAGCTAGCACCGCCCAGCTCGAAGAAAGCGAAACGCCCCCCGATGACTCTAGAAGATCTGAAAATAATTCACTCCCAACTCATCCTAAACGATCCATGCGACGCTGCTATTTTTGCATGCATGGTCGCTACCTTCTACTATGTAGCCAGACTAGGTGAATTCACAGTTAAAGCTATCAAGAGCTTTGATGTCACTAGGCATGTCACTCATCAAGATATCACGTTCCTACGAGACCCCAATGGTCTACTGGTCATCTGCTTCGCCCTACCTACCATCAAATGTGAACCAATAAATGGAGAAACAGTACAGTGTGCCCTGCAATCCGGCTGTGTAATGGACCCAGAAGCGGCTTTACTGAATCATCTGCACATCAACGACAGCCCCACAGGCTCGCACCTCTTTGCCTGGAAACACGCTAAAATGGGTCTCCGACTGCTCTCCAAAACCCAGTTTACCACCCACATCACTGCCATCACCAGACAATGTGGCCTTGCCAACCTTCAAGAACATAGCCTAAGGATTGGAGGGACGCTTCACTATCTACTCAAAGGTATACCTTTTGATGTAGTCAAGATCATGGGGCACTGGGCAGGAGATGCCTTCACCCTCTACCTATGACACCATGTGCTAGTACTAGCACCATTCCTGCAAGCGGACGGGCAGCTCCTCGACGAATTCCGAAGGATCACCATGCCACCTGTATGCTAATATGAGGTAAGCCCGTTAGCTCCTAGTTTTTGGGCCTACACTGCACTGCACGCGTCGCCAGGGCTCCTACAAACAGGGATCACAGCTCACCTGGCCCATCCACAGGAGAAGGTCTTGCCTTGAGCCAGAAACCCTGCGGGTTCACCCAATCGCACACGACATGACTAGCTCTCAGTGATCTCATAGTCTACAGTTTGACTATATCCCACATATCGTCTTATCCTAGCACATTCCCTCTCCTCTCGAGCAATGTGCCATCATGCAGTTTGGTTCTCTTGGATCTTTCCCTTGAGACAAAGTCCCCTCTTCTAAAGTCCCTTCACTCCTGAGTTCAGTGACCAGCCTAGGATCTAAACCTTAAGATCTTTAAAGGTTGTTTCACTGAATATGGAAGTCCAGAAGTCCAGAGATGCAATTGGAGGAGATTGTGCCAGAGTTCATATGTAGCAGAGTTATTGGATTTATTGATTCCATATCTGGTAGCTTATGTAAGCACCATACTTAGACACTTCATACTATAGTTACTTTCCTTTAGTGACTACTACATTTCTACAGGTTATGAGCCCTGCCTGAGCTTGGTAGCTCAATCACTCACTTGAATTCCTAAATGGCCAAACATGGAATTTCCACATTCTGAGCGGATGGAGAAAATTGGTCAGACTACTGCAAGAAGCTTTTTTAAGCAGCGGCAGTGCAAAATTTACTCAGACTACTAGATGACACCTAAACAAAGCCAAATGGACTATGGGACCCATGGGGTTCAGCCGCATGGATGCACAGCAACACAGAGGTCCAGTACCTCATCATCATCAGTATCCCACCAACCCTCCACAATGAGTTCAGTTTATCTATGACAGCTCATGATATGTTCGACTGTCTACAGAGTTTATTTGAGACAACAATGACTACTATGAGGCCAGCAGTACCTAAAGGAACACTGCACAGAGTGGCTGCACAAAGCGCAAGAATGGTTATCAATAACTGTCGAAAGTGCGGTGAGCCAGGCTACAAGGCACGTGACTGCAACATGGTCAGTAATAAGGTCAGGAACCTACCTAAGGGAAGAGTCGAGTACAAAAGGGCAGAGGGCGAGAAAGTGCCCCAGTCCCCA
Source organism: Boletus vinaceobasis (assembly GCA_038092335.1). Lineage (NCBI taxonomy): Eukaryota > Fungi > Basidiomycota > Agaricomycetes > Boletales > Boletaceae > Boletus > Boletus vinaceobasis. The sequence goes on from JBBPQE010000869.1 coordinate 8,045, forward strand.
GCACTGGGTCAGCAGGTTATTACCAAGACTGCTAACAAACTGAACCTGAGTGTGACAAGTGCTGAGCCAGTTGAGTTAGTGGACAAGTCACATGAACCCACAAACAACAAATCAGATACCATGCAGCCAAAGAGGACACTGCAAGAAGAGACTTTGAGCAGAGAGGGCCAGATCATGGTGAAAAGCCATAAATGGGCAGTAGGTAGTGAAGTTGAGGATGGAGCAGCCAATAAGCAGATTTGAACGGCCAACAGCAAAACCAGTCAAGTGCATGAGCATGTCGACAAACCAGAAGTCAGAGCACATACGTCCATAGATGAGAGCGTAGCCACACTGTCCAGCGTGCCACTTGAAGGGGAGTGAAACAGTCAATTGATGACCAGCAATGCTAAAGGACACAAAGCCAAGGTCACTAGGGACCAAGGCAGCTGAGTGACAACCAGTGCAAGCACATGGAGTGTATTGCACAATCAGGACTGGCCAAGTGAGTCTGACGAGCCAGGACCATTGGAAGACCCTGAGGATGCAACAGGTGATGATGAGTGTCATCCAGATGCACCCACAGAGCCACCCAACTAGTCAGATGGCATGAGGAAGTGAGGTGGTGCATGGGTGCCAGTCGAGATCACTGGTGAACAAAATAGAAGCATTGCACATGAGTGCACAGACACAGTGGCCATTGAGGTCAAAGGGTTGCACTGAAACATGCATGGTGAGATAGAGGAAATGGTGACACGCTGAACTGTGTTGATCGAGGTGGCAAAGGGGAGTCCGAGCAGGCGAGCACGATCAGTAAGAAAACCACATTGTAAACAATGCTGGATACAATTGGCCAGACCTTGGGAGCAACCTGATATGGTGTGTCATTGATCTGAAGCTGTTGAGCTGTGATGTTGAGCTAGGAGGCCGACTTAGCGAGTTGAGGATGTCAAAAGGTATTGAGGGTGATATGGAGCGCCAAACAGATGCCAATGGCATCAGATATGATGGGAGGAGGTGCTGGAAGGGTGGTGCAATGAGCAGCACACACTGTGACTCAAAACGAGTCAAAGTGCGATCACTGGCTGAAGAGCAGATAAGTCAGCACAAATGGTACAAGCATACATCAATGAACATACGTGAGTCACCCACAGCACTCAGCAACAACCCCTGATGGCCTATCGAGCCCGTGAACCCACCACATCATTGTGGCAAGATGAAATCATGACTAGAAAGGTTGAGCAAGAAATCACATCCACCAAGTTGTGCATTCACTGCAAGGCCATTTTTAGACTTGTCAGATATCTTGAGAAACTTGAAAATTTTGTATATGGATTATAAAGTCTTGGGAACTAACCCCATAGTGCTGAGTACGAGCACAGCATAGCAGACAGCTACAAGATAAGATCACACACACTCAGCCACAGCACCATGCTAACCGAGCCGCAACTTACCATTTTAGGAAACCGCTCGCACACACACCTAACAGATGCATATGGACTACAGAATACCTAGGATTTTTATGGGTATTATTGTATAGGTATTTAGATTTCTTTTCTTTTGAGCAAGCACCCCAGCTTGATAGCCTTATGCTTGAGGGGGAGTGTTGGATTTATTGATTCCATATCTGATAGCTTATGTAAGCACCATACTTAGACACTTTGTACTGTACAGTAGTTACTTTCCTTTAGTGACTACTACATTTCTATAGATATAGTACTTCTACTTACCTTAATACTAGTAACTACTACATTTCTACAAGAGTCGGAGTTGACTTGGAATTCTGAAATATGACAAATACTTGCAAAAACAGTGTAACTCACTATTGTTCCTCAAGATCGATACCAGTACTGATAAGAATGCCTGGTGTAATGTCAGTGTGGATGGGTGGCATGAGTATCTCTGCTGCTTCCTTGGCTTCATCCATGGCAAGTTGTAGATGAATGTTTTCCTGAGTGATTGCAATCAGATTAGCTCCGAGACCTACTTTGCAAATCGAGACATGAAAATCACATTCAGACTTGACTTTGAAGGAGTTTGGTTTTGACGTGTCATTCTCTCATTCTTCAACATCCCTCTTCCATTGGCAGAGCTGAGAGACATACCATGCAGATAGCAATTTTTCAAATCCCTCCAGATCTTCTTAGTGTTTGTTGTATTTGGGAACTGCCCCTATAATTTTTCAAAGCAAGAATTCCCCTCAACACCACTCAATGTACCATAGTAGACAACATTATCATAAACTGCTTATCAAGACTAATAAACTTTTTCCAGTTACTATCCATCTGTCTGCCCAACCCCCTTGATAAAGTTGAATGAAAATTGCCACTGGCACTTAGTGATATGAGCAGGTAGATGAAATTTTGGCACAAAGAATGTCACTTTCTTTTCTTTATAAGGTAGCTGCAAAGCCAAAGGCATAGTCTTCATCCTCTCCCACAGATTGTGACTCCATTGACAGGCAATGTCATAGGAGACATTGATCACTTTGATAGGTGTACCCTTGAGCACAGAAAAAAACAGATAGTTTATGTTGACATATCTATTGCAAGACAATAAGCCATCTAATGCATACCTTTCACCCTTCTGAAGATTCCCCATGCCTTGTGGGAGCTTTATATCATACTGTGCACAATCAATGGTATCACTTTCTATAGTAGCAACCTTGCCTGAGTATTTTGTGTCTGCCACATTTTTGGCATTGTGACTAACACATGTGCTTTTCTGCAGAGGAATTTAATGTGCTTTCATAGATTTGCAACTACTTATGTATCTCCTGTCACATTTTAGCATGACTGTGGAGATACAGTACATCTGGTATGGTTGGTTGTTGGCAAAGAAAGACCAACCCTGACTAAGGCTATGGTCAACTGTGTCCTTTAACATATCCTTGCACTTTAAGCAGAAGTTGGCATCCAATGCAACAAAGAGACCATATCACCACCTGCAAAACATCAATCAGACAGCACTTGACCAAGGCATAGGCATGACATGCTTACTTGTCTTCCTTTGGTGCCTTCTCCCAGCCTTCAGGCAAGTTTATCCCTGGCTATGGACATGCAAGGCATAAAACCACATATTCTCCTTGACTGGTCTCATCCATGTCTGCAGGGTCATGTCCATGTCCAGATTATTTGTGTAACTTTAAGTGTCGCCACTGACAGACCATATGCATAAACTATTCATAGCAGCCCTAAATACAGTGACTCCAAAAACTGTTCCAATGTTTTGTAGTTTTGGAGTGTATGCAGAATAGCAGTTGTAGGTGTGGGAATTTCGCTTAGCATTGGTGGGAACATATGACATACAAACCATTGACTACCTGCTGACCTAACAATCACATGACGTGGCCCAGGGGTTGCTGAGATACATCTATTTTAAGACAGGAACACCATTGGAACAGTTTTAGAG
>JBBPQE010000870.1:0-11422 GCA_038092335.1 Boletus vinaceobasis
GTGTCACTGTCGAACCAATGGTGACGCCGGTGGTCTCAACCACCATAGACGGCGGCCCGCCTGAACCGACAAGTCTTGGCGCGTCCTTTGGCAGTCGAGGGGGCCGCCGGGACTCGGGAGGAACGAGAAGATGGGAAGTTAGCCCAGTCTTCAAGTTGGCAGTGACGGTGATCGCACCGGTCCTGGCACACAGAGAACAGTTACATGGTGTTCTCATCGACCCCAATCACAGCTAACACGACTGTAGAACACTATCATTATGGTACGTTGTGCGCACGCGTAGCGACCGAATTAGATATCGCATCTCCACGTTACTCTAGTACGACCTTCCAAACAAGGTCCAACGTTTCGCGTCCTGACCACATCCAACACACTTGGTCTTGCTATGCTCAATCGGGGTCCAACGAGCTTGGTCAAAGGGGATTGCGAGCGACTTGGCTCCCGCAGACGGCGCACGTTCATCTTGGGGTTCCGCACTGTGAAAAGGACCAACGGTTAGCATTCCTGGGATGCAACGAACTAAGCGAACGGCAAAGAAGCCTTCCTCTCTTCCACCCAGGTCCGATTCGGTCGCAGGAAAATCACCAAGATAATACTCACGATCGACCACTTCGTTCTTTGATGTCATCCTCACACGCTTCTCGCTCACACCAGGGAATGATAGCGATGCACTTGTTGTCCAGTGTCGGCACAAAGTCTTCCCAGCGCGTGACTTCCTTCACGTGTGCATTGTACTCGTTGAGGGCTCTCGTGTACATGTCACTGTGGATGGTCTCAAGCAGTTGAGGGACCGTGGTCTTTAAGTCTGCAAGCGCGATCGGGGCTTTCGCGCCAGTGTCACGACGAACCGATAGAGTTTGTTGTTTCGCGAGATCATTTGGTCCGATCTCGAGACGGAGCGGTACACCCTATGAAAAACAGAGCACGTCTTAGAATTTCGTATCGACACCGGAAGTAACTCGGGTATCAAACCTTCTGTTCCCAGTCGTTGAACTTGTAACCTGGAGTGTAGCCCTCCCTGAGATCACCCTTTGCTCGGACGCCAATTTCAACAAGAGATTTGGCAAGTTCGTCACACGCGTCATTGATCTTGTTCCTGTCTGCATCACTCGTCTTGGCTGTGATACCACATGGAACAACGACAACCTGGACCGAAGCAACGCGGGGAGGGAGGACCAGTCCTTGGTTATCGCCGTGTACCATGACCATAATTCCGATGGTACGCGTAGAAAGACCCCACGAATTTTGCCATGCGTGAATTTTGCCTTGACCAGTGGGATCGTTGGGATCCTCGACCACGATGTTGAACATCTCTGGCTTCGAGAAATTTTGGCCAAGACAATGTGAGGTGCCAGCTTGGATACCGCGACCACTCGCTGGAATGAAGCCCTCGACAGTGGTGGTATAAAGGGCGCCAGCGAACTTTTCCTTCTCGGACTTCACACCTTTAATCATGGGAACGGCGAGTAGCTCTTCGTAGACACGTCGGTAGAGTTCAAGGATTTCGAGAACCTCCTTATCGGCTTCCGCCTTAGTGAGATGAGCCGTGTGACCTTCCTGCCAGAGATATTCACGGGTTCGGAGGAATGGCTCTGGGAATGGGACAACATTGAGTCCACAGTCAACATAATAATCTTTGCCTCACGCACGGGGATGCTTGAACTCCCATCGCACAACGTTATTCCACAGGTTAAGCTTCAAGGGCAGATCTCTATGGCTCTTGACCCACTTAGCATAATCTAGACACTGTCAGAATATCATGCTGAGAGCTGTGCAGCAAACGCACAGGGGTACATGACAGTCTCAGACGTTGGGCGGATGGCGATGGGTTCCTCCAACTCGGAAGATCCACTAATACATCGTCAATCGAGATCCTCGACGTGATATAATTTTTACGGGCACACTTACGCTCTTGTAACCCACGCGACTTCCGGGGAGAAACCCTCGACATGATCCTTTTCCCGCTCGAGAACTTTGGAGGAAACGAACATCGGGAACGACGCGTTCTGCACACCCATAGCTTTGATCTTCTTGTTGAACCAGTCTAGTAATACATTGTGCATCGTTCAAGGGCCTAGTTGTTCAAGCGGCCTACCTTGAATTTCCTCCCAGATGCCGTAAGACCACGGCCTGAGGATATAACATCCACTAACGCTGTAATACTCTAACATGTCTGCTTTCAACAAAACCTATCGGGCGACATGCTCAGAATGCAAATTCTATTCTGATCCGGTGGCACTCACACTCTGGTACCAAGCTGAAAAGTCGGCCTCCTTCTTGACACCGATCGCGATCTGCACTGCACCATCGATCTTTGCGTCCTCCTTCTCGTTGACGGCAGGCTTCGGGACCGGAGCGTCGGTCTTGAGAGCGGCGAAGTCGACCTCTTCTATTTTGGTGTCCTCGGTTTCGAGGCTCTTCAAGTATGTGACGATGTCTTTGCTGGACAAGAACAGCGTTGAAGTGGAGGAACATGCGTGAATTGCAAACGTAGCAGACGAAGATGCGATGGAGGTGTCGATCACCGTGACCACCTTGGAAAAGGTATCCTTGTTCAATGCCAAGGGCGACACTGCGATCGATGGCATAAGGCATCGTCTCGGACGCCGAACAGGTCAGAGAACGCACGAGAGTTCTTATCGAGCCCGAAAAACTCGGCAAGGAGATCCTCGGAGGCCAAACGGAGTTCTTTGAGATTGAGTTTTCTGCCGAGGGCGGAGGAACTGGTTTCGGTCTCATCGCGTGCGATGACGACGACGGGGACTGGGGTGGCAGTTTTTGCAGTCTTTGGCTTGTAGACTAGGGTTTTGATCAGCTCGAAAGATTCGGGGACGGAGGCGGTGGTGAGGAGGGCATCGCGCCAGGATAATGGGGAGTTTGTGTCTGGGTGAGATACAGATGCGGCTGGAGTGATTGAGAGAGACGCCAGAGAGGCAGCGAGCGAATCTGCGGAGGACATTGTGGATGTTGCCAGAAGGGGTCTGGGGCGAGGTCGGTGTTTAAAGGGAGCGTCAGAGCATGACTCGATAGTAAATCTGCGACCGTGTGTCAAAATCAGATCTAAACCAGCCCTACAACCCCGTTGCCGAATGGCTACTGCCCGCGAAAGCCCATGGATCCGTCGTACAGCGTGCTGAACAGCTCGCATACGAAACTTTCAGCACTGAAACAAAACGCGAGAACGCGACCGTGTCTTTTTCACATCGTACGTAAGAACACAACTTGAATACAACGCTGACTATCAGTACGGATAACCGGTACCACCCGGGAACATCATCGGTTCTCGCACTTCGTCGCTCTTTGCCTTGCCACAAAGCAACTCGACCAACTTGAAGGCAAAGGGAAAAACAGTGCCTAAGATCGTGTGTTCGACAAAGCTTCACTATCCGGTTCTACTTGTCATATGGCTCACCTGGTCCTCGACTGGATAGAGGATGTCACGCAAGAATACAAGGATGAAGCCATGGACGCACCTTGTAACCAGCGTTCCTTTACCTGGTACTTCGTCGGACACGACGACAGAATCCTCTTTGTAATCGTACACTGCCGATAAACCAGTTCAAAGCTGTTCTTTTCTTGATTTTGGGTCCACTTACTTGAAACCAGATCGTGCTTAATCACCGGATGCGACGTGACCGGTTGGAAAGGAAGACTAGCTGTCTTCGCAGCCAGTGTACCTAAGGACCCGGAGGCGATTTGTTATCTGCGACACGGCCAAGGTGTCATTCGACGCACCTGCACATATCATGGCCACGATTTTGTTGCCTTCATAGTACTCTCTCACCAGCGTTTGCACTTCGGTAGACTGGGAAAGGGCCTCAGCGCCCTTGAGCCCACCAGGAATGATCAGGGCATCGTATTTATCCTGCAGACCGTGGATAAGACCGCCCGTAGGTAGCCATCTCTACACATACCGGGCCCGCATTCAGGGGCTGGAGGGTTGTATCAGGCAAGATCTTGACGCCCCTCGAGCACACAACCAGTGCGGGGCTGGTCCCCACAGACCCGTATGGAGATCCGCCGCTTTGAACGTTCGCAGACGTGCATTCGACGCCTGCACGAACGAGCGTGTCGTAGGTGATGGTACTGCGTGTGTCAGTCCGAGTCGGGTGAGCGATGAGCGCCTCACAATTCCATCTCTTCTGTGCCGTCTGCAATCAATATGAGGGCCTTCTTGGACATCCCGAGGGATTTGAGGTCTTGGTTATCAGACAGGCGACGAAACCGTGACAGGTTCGCTGTTAATGTTGCGGACCCTCTCAGGCAGGAGTCGCGGGTCAGACAGGCGGCGCCTTTTCGGATTGGCAATGCATGGCAAAGCCTGACGCTCTGGCGCATATACATGAGCTGCATCAAGGAACACCAGAACACATGTGCGCCATATCATGAAACTAATCTAATACCCCAAATTACAGCCTGTGCATGTGACTGAGCACTGCAGGGTCCATAATATCATGACCAAAGTAACTGCGATCAAGCGGTCTCATCATTCGTCGCCTTCTTCAACATGTCCTGCCAGTCCAACGCTAGTTTCGTCAGTGTCTTGCTTCTCGCTGCATATCGCGGGATGAGAACGATGCCGTTAATGACAGAACATGAAACCCACCAAATACGGAGAGAACCTCGCGTAGTAGGTCACGTTTGAGCATCCCCACGACGGTCGGACACCAACAATCATCCCTTCCAGGCCGCCTGTATCACGATCGGTCACCTCTCAACATCTGGAACCATCGAAGATGCACGCACCAAAACACCGGCCCGAACAAATCCCTAATGAGCTCTTCCCCTTTTGCCCTGAAACCTTCGTCCGCGATCTTCTTTGCATACAAGAGTAATGCCTGCTTGTATTCTGACGGACTGTCGAGTACTTTTGCGGCGTGCATTTTGGACTCGAGATGGCCTAGCGTCAGTGCCGTGTTCCACCATTCTGGTCGTTCCCTGTGTTCGGTAGTCCCTGCGATGGTACTAATGGCACCTTCGATGGAGGCGACGATATCCTTGTTAACCCGTTGACGGCCTTGCCAGACATCTGAACCCTCGGCCCACCAGCGCTCGCTAAGCTTGATCCATGAGCAAAGTTGAGGGTCGAAGGAATACGTGACCCCGGTTGAGCATTGAATGACAGGCGCGCCATTTGGTCGAATCGTGGTAGAGAGGATGGTACAATTTGGAGGACTTAGTAGGGAATCGACAGCGGTAGGAGGGAAATACGCGGATTGCGACTTGACGTTTCTATGTTGGTTGTCACGACATGGGAAATGTTGTTGGTGGGTGGATGTACTCACATACAAGTCAACTTCCCCGACGCGGTCAACAAAAGAAGTGCCGTTTTGCAGCTCTGTATCATTGCGCACGGTGAACCTAGGCTCAGCGTAGGCATTGCCCTTATGGTGTGTCCGGATTAGCTCAGTTCGCAGGGGAGCTTTGTGGTCTTTGATATAGCTTACCTCCTTCCCGTGTGTGAGTACACGCTCACTGACCCATCTCGCATTGCGACTGCACAGAACGACAGTGATGCAGTCAAACCCACCACAGGCGACGGTAGATAATCTAACCACTGCGTTTGCTTGCCGCTCACGAACAACACCTCCGTCGGCCCATCTCCCTCCGAATTTCGAGCCTCCAGCACGTCTTCGCTCCCGTCTACTTTCGAACTTAAGAACGTCAATATAGGTGGTGATGGCACAACGTCGGCGTGTAACAGGCGTGGCGCTTCCCACCCTTCACCAGCACTGGCGATCTCGCGGACGGCAACGCTCTCTCTCGGTAGGCTGCCACCCAACGTGCGAGGTTTGACAGATGGTTCGTCGTCCAATACGGAGGCTTTCCGTTTCCCTCTACCTATCTCGGGGGTTTGTTCCAGGGAGTCGATAGGTACCTCCATGTCCATAGGGCCCCCCATTTCGATATCTGTATCGAACCCATGCATACTTGGCACGGGGGACACAGAGGGTGAAGCAGGTCTTGCCTTAGATGCCGGCGGACGCAACTCAGGTGGTGGCGGCTCTCGGGCTGGTGGAGCAATCGCTGCAGAAGGTATCGAAGACATGAGGAGGGGCTGAACACGTTTCTTTGTGCTTTTCTTGGCGACCAGCCTGTTGATGTATTCACCGCCGTTGACTGCCATAGTACCAAACCCTGATTGAGTGCTCTGCGAGGTTGCACGGGGGGTCGGAGAAGGAGGGGGGGTGATACGGGACGCGGACAGAGCGTCCTCGTCTCCATACTTGGTGCCGTGGGAGTAGCCCTCAGGAACAGGGGGTGCGACAAAGCCGAACTTCTGTAGGTATTGCATTTGTGCACCGTAAGGGGCTATGCCCTCTAATTCTTCGGCATCAAAATCAAACACTGCAACTGTGCCATCTGAGGAGGCGGCATAGAGCGTGAGCCCGTCCCGGGACCTGGGGCGTGTTAAAGGGGCAGAGAAAAGATCTCAGGGGGCTCACCAACTAAGGTCCATGATTTGCCTCTCAAAAACTTCCCTGGCAACAATGAGAGGGCGAGCAGTTTTCGTTTGCCAAATTGAGATAGATCTATCATCTGCTCCGAGAGCAACGACAGAACATATGTTTGAGGTTGCGAGAGGTGCATCCGGGTTACGCAAAAAGATGTGTGGGTTGTAGCTCTAGTGTCGTGTGACTTCATCGCACGAGAAGTATGAGACGACGGCGCTTACCGCAACTTCAACCGTATTTTCGTGACCGACCAGACTGATCTCAGAAGTCCAAAGGCCTCGGGTTATGACAGCGGCGATGAAGACGAATCCCCTGTTGTTAGTTGCATTGGAGGCTGTTATGTGGGCACCATCCGGAGACCAGCTAGCACGGCGGTGAGATCAAATCATACAGGGACGTTCCGAGAACAAACCTAAGACGACGAAAGAATGTACTGCCAGGCGAATCTTCAAATGGCTTAGTTACCTCGGCTTCTAGGCCCCAGTCCGTTGTCCGCCAAATTTTGACAGTTTTGTCATCTGATTGGGTAGCCATGAATTCACCTACAGGATCGAAACAGACACCTTTGACGAATCCATTGTGCTGATCTAGCTTTCGTATCCGTTCTAAGGCGATGCGCTAAGAACAGGCAAGAACTCTCTGCAGGATCGTGGGAATACTTACCCAGCGTATACCCACACCAGACGATGACTTTCGAGTCCAACCCGACAGAGGCTAGGTAGCGGTCTTCAGGTGCCCAGGCAATGTCCACGACATCTGCGGGACAATATACATGCAGAACAGATGTCAAGAAAGAAATTAATTACCACTTTCGTGGCCTGGTAGTCGTTTCATCGGTTTCCAATTCTCAATGTTGATCTCATTGGAACCAAAGACCTTGCCCCGACCTGACCTGTTCCGTGGCCACGGATGAGCATAACAGACAGTAGAATGTTGTACAGGTATACGCACGGATCAAGGTCCCAGATCATGATAATCTCATCATCGCTACCACTCGCCAACCATCTTCCGGAATGTGCCCATCTGATGGTGAGCACAGGCCCTGTGTGCATACTGAGTGTGCAGAGAGATTTCGGTGGGCGATTTGAGCGCTCTGAAGCGGGGTTGAGGATGGGCTTGGTACTCCATATGCGTACTTTCGCGTCGAGACCTCCTGTTGCTATTCGTGAACCATCAGGATGGACATGAATGGAAAAGATAGAGAGGCATTTGGTATCTTTGGCGCTATCTGTGGTGGCAGGGTTAGCAAAGATGCATAGAATAGGCGATCTGGTGATACCTCTGTGTGTTATCCAAGTCGGCTTTGTGAAGCGCATCGTGCGATGCGTTGCGCGAACACTGGCGAAAGGCTAGTATGGGGCAACGACGAAGGCATTAGAAGTGTGGTCACGTGCCCGGGGGTTTGAGCCGGACTTACATCGAGCTTCACGCACACGCAAGACATGACCTGGTGCTGTACATTCTTATTCCTTTTGCACTGGAGCCGCTGTTGCGCCCGATCGCGCTACGCAAAATCTGAAGGATGGGACATACGCACTCCATTACACCTACTGCTGACAGAGGGCAAGAAAACGAACCGTCTGACGAGCACTAAAATCCTCATTGACGCCTAGATATATTTTTACAAGGTGTACCACTCGGGATATCTTGCGCACCTCGGCACCGGCGATCCTCCGCTTACTCGTCAAAGACGTGGATGTATGCAGAGCTTTAATCGACGATGACAAGGAACTAACGCATCGTGCCCTCCGAGCACTGCCTCTCTAACGAAGAAGATTACTTGAAGTGTGCTCGAATTCTTGTCGGCTTAGGCTGGGATCCTTCACTGAGAAATTCGTCTGCCTATGCATGTCATGACAAGGCATGGATACATTTCTATTGTCAAGCATTTGCTGTCGCAAACTGAGTCACACTACCAACAGTGGGTACCTGGTGCGCGCACCTCACGGTAGTGCTGATCCGTTTCCTAATCCGCAAAGGAGCCAGTGTAAATATCACTGCGCCGAATGGAGACACATCTTTGTATCTCGCCCCAAGGTGCAACTTCGACGTTCAACCCTGATGGAATCACTCACCATTCGACCTTGCGGAAGCGCAAGGATATTTTTTCAGGGCGGGTTTCCGGCACTTGGTTGCAACTAGGCTTGCGTTACAGCTTCCCCGCAGTACTACCTCAGCCTAGAAAACCATCTTTTTGAAACATTGGGAAAACGCACTTGTAATCATTCAAGTTGTGGGGTAGCAGTTCAGTGCATTCTGACGCTGAGTCAACTCACTCCGATACTATATGTACCTGGCCAAAGACATGATGTTAATGCCATCCATTTTTGGGGTATAATATTGTTTTGTTTGTGCCACGTGTTACGCCTGGTTATACCACCTATTGCTCCCGATGTGTAAGCCTTATTAGGCATGACGGTAATCAACCTTGTAAAGTATAGTTAGGCTCCCACCCGCCTCTTCGCCGACACCAGCGATAAATCCTACCCCAAATACCCTCTACCTTAGTAGATGCTAAAGGGGGCGGGCCCGGCAAGTCTCTCGGCACGCCCTCGGCATGTCCCTCGGCATATCTCTCGGCATGTCCTTCGGCACGCTCCTCGTCCGCTATCAGCAACAATCAAGCTAAGCCACTCACCGCCTCGCTTAACCCTCTTGCCCTTCGCCATCGCTATCGTCGTCGTTCCCGCCGCTGGTGCTACTGTTCTCCTCAGCTCGTCGCACCCTTCCCATCGTTGGCAGCGGCATTCGCTCAACATCCTGTATCATCCCCTTCTTGTCGCCATTGCCGTTGCCGTTGCTGTTGCTGCTGCTGTCGCCGCCCCTGCCCTTGCCATTCCCCTCAGTTCTTTGTACCTTTCCCGCTGTTGGCAATGGCATTCATTCAACGTCCCTCATTGCTCCTTCACTGTCTTCCCCGCTGTTCTTCTCAGCCTTTTGCATTCGTTTAACATCCTTGTTGCTCCCTCTTTGTCACCGCTGCTGCTGCCATTCTCCTCAGCCCTTTGCGCACTTGCCGTCGTCGACTACGGTATTTAATTTCTTCCTAGCACTCTACACATGCACAACGCTCATTTTTCAACCCAACAGCACTGTGTTGCCTGTCGTGCTCGTCTCGTTTCACCTTGCCAATGCTCGCTGCCTTTGTCCCACGTCGCAACACCCACCGCTCTCCTTGGCTTTCACTACCACATCCTCTTCCTTGTTCGTCGTTTCCCCATCGTTGCGTTTCCATGCCACGTCAGACCTCAACAAAGATACCGGGACTTTCGAAATCCATTTCTATCCATGGCTTTGGAGGGGGCTATGAAGAAAGGAAACTATGACTTGAATGAGGCATTGGCAAGTTGGTTTCCACACACACAGGTAAGGTTTTGAGTTATTCAAAAATATATTCAGATTGAAAATGATTATATGCTGGGATGACCATGGTTAGGTAATCACTATGATATGAATGGAAAACAAGCTTATTGATCTATTTATTTATTCTGTCCATAAAGAAAGTATGTGAGATGTTATGGATTGCAGCTATTAGAAACTGACATATGTGATTGATTAATAGGATGTAAGTGGTGTTTCAAACAGAGACATTCATCTGACCTCATCTACTCCTCATGGACTAATAGAAGGTGAGCAATCTGATAAGAAACTGCAGGGGACTGTTACTAAAGAATTTATTGTTATAATTACATATTTTGAATTTAAAGGGAGTAAGTCAACAGAAATTCATGCAAATAAGCATGGTAGTAAAGAAGTTCATTCATGCTCATCACAATTATTGGACTATCAGGCAGTGAGTGATCTGAACTGGGGTGTGGCTCATATACTGATGTTGGTTTCATATCACATGATAGGGAGTAAGCAGTCTGATTATATCTGAAAGTCACCAACTAAGGATGTGGTCTCCTATCCTGAAACTATCATTGGATATAAAAAAAGTGAGTGAGATATGGACAGAAAACATAGTTTTATTGATAATTCTGTGTTCCTGACAACTGGTAATTCAATGATAGTTTGTAGGTGGCCAGTTATGCAATCAAGGCTAAATGTTGAATGCCCATGTGTGTACTGTGCTTTCCATTAATAGTCTGTAGGTGTTCTATATGAATATAAAATGAGAGCACTGCTAACAAGTTTCCCTGTTGTTGCCCTTCCTTAGGTAGTATGTAAGTGATTTAATGTGGAATTGAAGTGAGAATCCTGCTGATGACCATGCCTCCTGCTGCTCTCCCATTCATAGTGGGTAAGTGGACTGATGTGCATTTGAAATGAGAATGCTGCTGATGACCATACATCCTGCTGCTCTCCCATTCATAGCTTGTAAGTGGTCTGATGTGGATTTCAAATGAGAATGCTGCTGATGACCATGCCTCCTGCTGCTCTCCCATTCATAGGATGTAAGTAATTTGAAATGAGAATCCTGCTGATGACCATGGAGCAGGTTTGGTGTTGCCTCCATTTAATGTATACAAGCGGCCAAAGTAACACCAGATTACAATACATGATAGATACTCTGACTAATTTTTGCTATGGATACAAAGGGGACCAAGAAGCATGTGAGCGATCCAACTCGTATATAGGGATGATGCTACGCCTTATGCATTTGTTCCATTTAGGATCAACTCAGCTCAGCCTGTGAACAAGGTCCCAAATCCAGACCAATCTGTGAAACATCAGTTTCTGTGGGAACCTGCCACTCCATATATTGCCGGATTCATGCATTCGCCAGCTTTCCCAGATCTTCTTCCCCTCCCCCATGAACTCCACCAAAGTTCCTGATCATTGGGCTATATCTTATACTGATAAATTGGCAGCCTATATGGTGGCCAGATTTCGGACAGCCCTGCTGCCTACCGATGCCACTCTGCCAACAGAGATTCCAAACCCACAGATTGTGATGCAGACTGTTTGTGAGGCAAACAGGATGGTCGGCATTATGGCAAGGGCCTACCGAAACAAAGGTATGG
>JBBPQE010000871.1:0-11406 GCA_038092335.1 Boletus vinaceobasis
TGGAGCGACTTTCGAATTCCCGCAGTGACATCGAGAGAGTTGTAAATGGAGATGCAGGCAGTCGATTAAATAAGAGCAGGACTATCGCTTATGGCCCAGTTTCATATTCAGCGACCACCTTTCCATAAGTATATCACAAAGGCTTCTCACTTGTCCGCTGGCCATTAAACGTGTCCACAACAGGACTAGGCACCCTGAAGTTTCGTCACCACATGTCCGCGGAATTGAGGTCCGGAGAAACACGCCAAGTATCTGTGCGGGGATACAAGTTGGAAAACTGTCCCTGCAAGTCTGTCCAGCGAAAGCAGGCCCGAAACCCGAGGCGATCATTTGTCAGAGAATTATCTTGCCCAAAGAGGTGCATGCTAATGGCACACTTGCGGGTGGTAACAAGTCGTTAGAACCCTTGTTGTTACGATTGCTACCAATGAGAGCCTCTTTAGTTGATAGCTCACGCTGTTTGCGAAAAGCCAACACCTCTTTAAGTTACCGTGCGGCTGCAGTCGAGTTCGTTCAATGAGGCACGCCCTCAGGACCTCAACCGACCTAAACGGTCAGTATCACATACCTCCATTCGATGAGACTGGCATAAACACCAGGTACCCGTTGATGACATGCTCGTCGGCTGAATTCGGGTTTGTACAGCTATGTAGGAGAGGGACGCAATCAATCAAGATGCACTGCTGGCAAGGGCATCTCTTACCTCAAGATTCCACCTGATGCTATGGGATGCGTGGAGCCCACACGCACGCACCATGTCCAACAACGTTCCGATTAATGAGTCGGGCAACCTCTAACACAGAAATGCGGGCCCCGTGATGAAATCAATAGACTGGACTTGGGGCGGTTGCTCGAAAATGCATTGCACCGTGATGAATTGGGTTTAACATTCACTATTCAGCGGTGCGACGTGTTTTAAAAGAAACACGTGACTATCTTTTAATAAATTCGATAAATCGTGAAAATAACAAGCTGGTCCGGGGGGATGCAATATGTAACTGCAGGAACTGAACAATACGTCGAGGGTGTTGTGTTTGAGAAATGGATGAAGCAGGTATTTGGGCCTCTGCGCGACCTATGGTTGGCTAGACTATATCATGCCAGTGCACTTGTATGAAACCTCTCTGTTCTGATTGGGCGGCGACGCTATCCCAAATGACTGCATGTGTATAGATTCATTGTCATCGAATTTATTGCCTTTCGTGCCCGAGGCCAGCTTACTAAGAACGGAGGTGGCGAGAACTTGAAAAATTTGTGTCACGATTCTTGAAGCTTGACTGTCTCTGGCTCCGGGCTCCATCCTAGTGCTTCTCCGCCCCACCGGTTCCCATGGCCTGTTGACCCTAAAGTTTCACAGCTGAAACGCAAGCCTCGTGCCGAGCATGCTTCGCACAGGCCCCGCAAGCCCCGAATGCATTTGAAGCAATCCAACTTGCGCATTGCAAGTGGTTTAGTAGCGGTGCGATGTACGTCGCACTCTATCACGTAAATCTAGGAACCCATATTGCTTATAATGCATCAGGATATTGGCCGTCCCGACGAAGTTATGCGTTATGAGAACATCTACTACCAAACAGCTACAACGGGCCCAACGGCGAGTGGCCAGTCCTCGAATCGTGATGGTTGAGCTCAAGCGCCTGGCACCGCGCGAAGCTTCCTCTAGAACTCGAGTGCGCCCCTTTGACAACGCACAGTACTAATCTGATAGCCGGTCTCAGATGATCAGATCAGACTCATCACTTTATTTCTTTCTCGCTCGCTTGTTCGCTCCTGCTCACCTTTCGAGTGGTCGATTCCAGGCCTCCAGCGCTGGGTTGGTTCCTTCGTCACCCCGCCCTTCCGCCCGTCTTTCGCCTTTCTGCGCCCTTCTCGGCGCATCCCCAGCGCTCAGCTCAGGTCCTCTCATTCCTGTCAACCTCTTCCGAGCCCTTGTCTCGGGTCTGTTGCCCCCGGTCACATGGCTCGGTATTGATGGTCGCTGGATCCCACACACCCCACCGAATCTAGTATGTACTCGGGTTCTCCTGGCCTCGACTCCCATCTTTCCGTAGCCCAGTGATTTCTTCATAGCTTTCCCTATCCCGTCCTAACATAGCCAGTACTTGTTCCCCGCTCGTTGTGTACAATCAATCTATCAATATCACCGTCTCCCTTCCTCCCTCTTCGACGAACAACCACCCACAAAGGACATGAGCGGGAGCAGACCAATTTAGCTGTGGCAGGTTTTGCGACGGATGCCCATCATTGGTGATGTATGCGGCATCGGGACCTCTTTTCACTCAGCGTCTATGCAATTTGAAACCGGTTTGGTCGAGGCGCCCGGTACTAGGGAAAGACAGGGAAGAAAAAGGAACAGCAGAGTAAGAGAGATGGATATACTTGTATGTACATAACGTTCCGTCCGATGACATGGTAAGGGAAGAAGCTGTCGAAAAGGAAACACTTGACGGCAGGCCATGTTCCCGAAAGTACGCATTCTACAATACATGACTCACTTCCCTTTCAGATCCAATCGACGGCAATACAAAAATCTAAACGCATCGGATGTACGACGTGGGCGGGGGTACGCTCATCCCCATCCCCACCCCGTGTGGTTGCGTGGTCGTGTACGACATGGGCGGGGGTGGGTCCATCGGCACTGGTGAAAAGGCCGTGGGCGGATTCGGTGGCCAGCGCGTGTGCATAGTCGTCATGACCATATCCCTGTGCGGGATCAGAGCAGTACCGTTGGCGTTATGTAGGCGCCGATATCGCATGCGTCTGTACAGAAAGTGACCCCCGACAACGATAAGCAAGAGACCGACAACGCCACCGACGTGATCCTCACGTCCTATCAGGCACAACAACCAAATGACCCGTCGCAACTCTTGGCCCCCGGTGTCCATCTGGCGGTGCGCGTTACGTTTCTGTCAGTTACATCTTTAGACTTACATCGGATCAACATCAGCAAGCATCAGGCAACGCTATCCTTGCGATCACGTTTCCTGCGTGGTTGTTGTGTTTTCGCTCAGGTACACACGATGGAGCGGATTGATCCAGGTGATTCAATGCAATGCATGTAAATACCATGCTGAACTGGGAGTGTATGCACGTCAACTGTACAGTTTGCGTTGGTGTCACCTCGCAGCATCGGATCCTGATAAGCGGGTGTATGATGAAGCTCAGCTGCAGTGGAATATCCACTCTGGAGTTATCGGTAGAGTTTAGATGCACACACAGGTTGGGATCGGAAGACAATGTCTGATGGATTCGAGCTCTTGCAAACTTAGAGAATGACAGCTTCGTCATCCTACAGCATAACTATCGAGTCATTCGTCTGCCCGTTCCCCCTCAAGAACGCGTCCAACTAGTGTTTGTCAGCCTTACATTCCTATAAAGAAAGAACGACGGATGCATAGTGCTGGGAAACGACAGAAGAATGAATAAAATCATGCGGACGCGAGGACAAGGGAGAGTTGGAGGTATATATAAAAAGAATGTGTATGATCGCACCAACCGAGCAAAAGAACATTAGATTGAGAAAAAATAAGGGAGGGAGGAAAGAGTAAGGCCTGAGACATCAATGATGGCTAGAATCCGTGCGATACCGTTTGGCTTCCCGTCAAGGAGTACGTGGGCAGATACAACCGTGGTGAAAGGCGGGTACGACAACTCCCAGAGGCGTTGACTACGAAGGTACGTGGGGTAGAGTGAAGACGACCAGGCTTGTTGTCTTCCCTGACCAAATGGGAGCTGGGCACCGAATGGGTAAGAGGAACAGGCAGAATGCGAGAGGGACTCCGTGGCGCGATCCGAGCAGGAATCATACGGAGGAGAGGTGACAACGTTGTGGAATGTTCACACTCACAGATAGAGATTGGTACAATGCAGTCAGAGGATGACTTGACCGATGACTTCGGCGACCCGCGCGGTCCATCCGGTACTGTATCCAGGGCGCCGACTAACCGAATGGCATTCAAAAGATCCTCGTCGCTGTCAGGTCCCTTGGCGGGCACATCGCCGTTAGATCTATGACGATGCACCACAAATGCGGGGTCTGCCTACTCAGAGATCGACCAAGGTAGCAGGTCTCCAAAGTCGACAGCCGAAGAGTCAATCAACTCGCCAAAGTCATTTTTCTGTTTGTGATGACTGCGTAGATTGTGCTAGATTGGTAAAAACGAGATCAATAATCATCAAAGGCCTGAGCCTAGCGCAAGGTGGTGGCGTCTTACCATGTGAAGATGAGTTGCTGTGAACATTGATGCCCCGCGTGCTACTCTACTAGATGCCAACGCACTGACCGGGATAGAAGCTCGTGGCCGAGGAAACAACGCTATAGGAGTGAAAAAACTCGAGTGCATCTATTAAATATAATGACGTTCGGAAGCGACGCGTAGCCGGAGCCGATGCTAATGGAGTCTTCTGAATCATCGACGTGGTTTTACTTGATCGGTATGTCACGACTGAGTTCACGCACTACCTCGGCTGGGCGTTCAAGTGGACTACTAGAATGTGTCTGTCAGCCAGTAGGATCATACACAAGACAACGGCTGGACCCAAACTGAAAGTTAGAATGTCCAAATATGTGTTAGTTATAGAACGTCATGATCTACTACAAATGGTGTGGCGTCTTCTCGAATGAAGTCCAGCCAGAGGTTTCAAAACCGACGACCCTGGTCTCGCTTGTCTTCTGCACTCCCATTGTCACCTCCGCTCTCTACGTGATTCCCAACTTCCTCCCTCCATGACCAGGACTCGGAAACTCACTCTTTCCGTGAAGGAGTTCAGCCACCTGGTCAGCGAGTCTCTTGATATTGCTAACGCCACCCCTGCCTCGCAGTCACTCGTTGATAACACCGCTGTCTTTTCTGACACTCCCCAAAAATCCCATCCCCGACCTTCTTCCTTTCAGCGCATCTTTTCTCGTCCCACGCCCGGACAACACGAAGGTTCCCCAGACGAAACCCCCGAAGACCGCTCCGAGACGCCTCGTAAGATGATTGCATGGCCATTCTCCCGCTCTCCCCGTAAGAATCGTCCTGCTGGGGATGAGGGCGATGCCACTGTACGCACTATCCACTTGTCCTTGTTTTGCTTGTTTGTCCATTCGACCCTAGCAGAACGTCAGGGACCCCGATATCTGTGACTCCGCGTCCCCGTACCCAGTTACGTCAGTCGCTGCAACGTCAACATCGAGCCTTGGTTCTTTGATCTCTGCCCATGAGCGGCTTTTCCAAGTCGCATTGAGGGACACGGACGGACTGAATCGAAATTGCGGCCCCTTCAGAGTCTTAACTCCGTCCCCCGGAACGGTCGTCCCCTCGCGTGTCAGTGAACCACCGACTGGCTCGGGTCCGATCACGTTAGATGAAATCTTTGGTAATGGGTCCGCCACCAGTATCCTTTCCAGTGGCAACCGCAGTACGGTCGAATCTGCCTCGGGCATCTCAAATCAATCTGAGACGTCTTTTGAAAGTACCGAAGCCTCGCACTCCGTGACTAACAGCGAATCCGAAAGCTTTGATGAAGATCCTACGCCCCGAGCTTCGACATTTGGTCCACGCACGGCATTTCTCTCCACCGACAGAGGGCGCCCTCAGCGTCTATCGCTCGCTGTACCATCACGGAAGGTAGCTATTCTCGCGCCGCGTCCTGCTGTTGGTGTCACGCCGCACGTTCCCTCTGAGACTGAATCTTCGGTTTCTGTGTGCTCTACGTCATCCCCGACGTCCCCTGTAGCACGGGATTCATCTCCCCCGTTTCCGACGATGGGGCCGTCGGGTTCTGGAAACCCCTCGCCGCGCGTGCCTCCTTCCACGCCACCCAATCTTCGTATCCCTGTGGTGTGCCCAGATATTATTTCGCCCTCGAATCTGGAATCCGTACCTGCTTTGGGCTTTTCCCCTCGGCAGCGTAAGCAGGCTATGTCGCGATCAATTACTCCGCCACCATTGCCTCAACCACTGCCAATGGGCCTTCTACCTGCTGTACCATCATCTGTTCCCCCTGTTCCCCCTCTCCCACCTCTCCTGCACAAAGTATCCATGAATTTGGCACTCCATTCAACGATATCGTCCCCCCCGCGTTCCACAATTGTCGGAGCGCCGGCGAACCCTGCGTCTGCACTGCCTCCTTCTCACCCAGGAGGTTTGCGGTTACCCTCGCGACTGAGCTGGGTCAACGGTGTTCGTGCGGTCCTTCCTAGTCCGCCAGCATCGCCGACCAAATCTCTCAAGTCGCTCCCCGGCAAAACGCCACTTCCGGTCTCGCCCTCAAAAACGGAGAAACAGCGACCTCATGAACTGAAACGACCCACGAGCATCGGTGTCATCGAGGCCGCGGACAACGTACAAGTTCGCCGTACAAAAAGCATTTTATTGCTTGGTTCAAGGTCAAAATCGACCGCGTCCCTAGGTACAAAACGTGTCCAGATCCACGCAGACGTGAATTTAGATGCCGGCGAGTCGCGCAAGCCCAGACGCAAGTCAAGCGCGGCGACTGTTGGCCATCCCATCTGTTCCTCCGACTTTGGTCCTACGATCACACCCATGTCGAGTTCTGAGCTATTGGTTCCTCGCGAACGACGTCATTCCGCCCCCATGCTGTCGAGCATGCTTTCAAAAGCACCAGGAGCATCCGCAGATTGGACCTTGTCACTTCCACACTGTACAGATGTACCCGGGAGCAAGCTTTTATTATCCCCATTATTGACTCCAAAACTCAAATCGGAGCATGATTTGGAGGACGTTCAACCCGAAGATTGGACGCTTTGCATGCCGCTCAAGGGCCGCGCCAACTCGCCGACGGTGGAATCCACCGAGGAAACTACCGAGGGACGCAATAGCGAGTCTGCGTTCACTGAAACATCCGAAGGTGTCAACCTCTGGACTCCCACTCAATTGCCTACGCCAAGCCCATCACCAACGTGGTCCCCGCCCTCCTCCCTCGCTCGTCTGTTGGAACCAGAGGAGAGTACATCGATGCCCGTGGACAGACCTGCATCGCCTGCGAGTTTGGGGCCACATGTGGGTGGGTTGGATTTAGCTGGTGGTTGTGGAAAGCGGGCGTCTGGATGGCACGTCTACGGGTGGTTCGATGAAGTGAGCGTCCCAGAGGACAATTGTCATGTCGCGTCGACGGCGGCCCTTATCTCGGACACCGGGGTAGCCAAGAGTCACGTTACGGCGTTCAAGAAGATGCACGATGCAAACGGGAGACATCCAAGTCAGGACAGTATGTCCACCGTGTCCACCTCCGAGACGCTATTTTACAGCGCGCGGTCGAGTTTGTTGGTTAATTAAACTCCCCTCGCCTGTTTCGGTTTTCCATTTTACTGTCTCGTTACGCGTTTGTCTCCCGGTGTCGATGACCCCTCCGTCCTCGATTGCCCACGGTTGTGATGAGATTGCTATTAATTTACTTTGGATCATGGACGTGTTGCTCAGAATGCGCTTTCCTACTTTACCTACCGCTATGCACCCCTCCTGATACAAAGACCGTTAGTGTAGGTGAGATAGTAACTAGGTTCGGATGGATATATATATGCTGTTATGTGTCTCGTGTGTTGTGTGGGACAAAGACGGTTCTTGCTCCCCTTGATTTTGACGCGCGCCGTCCGTCCGATCATAGGTCTCGTAAGGGAAGGGTGGACTGTTCATGTCAAGGATAACTTGACAAGACGTGACACACGACGTGCGACTTGACGGGCCCGGGCCCGGGCCGATCGGATCTCCGGTATGTACACATTTCATCATCCACCCCTCCGCGACGTCGCATATGCGCGCACGCTGTGCACGCCAACAGTTCCGTTTCGTCCCTCGCGCGTCGACGTGATGGGTGTCTGCGCAATGTCTTTTGTATGTGGTTGATAGTGGGTACATACTGTACCATCGCCACGTCCCGTGCATGCCGGATCCGTTCGTTTCACAGCTGCTCGGCATTCGGACGTGGAGGTGCATGTCGAGCACGCTTAAACCGAGTACGACAAGGCGTGTATGCAACACACAAGACCATCAGACGCACCTCCTCTCGTCGACAAGGCCCGGGCTCCAAGGTTGGTGTTGAGGCGCATACTGACGGGCACGAGGGTGAGAGGGCAACACGACTTCATCGTGGTTATTCTAGCAGGTACGATAGGATACATCATCGCGAGCTCGTCGTTGGCATTTGTTTTCACCGTCAGTGCCCCGATCGAGCTAGACATACTTGCACGCCCAGCTGGCGCATGACCGTTTGAGGGACGTGCTGTCAGACGAGCCCACCTGGCAAGGTCATCTCGGTCCTCCCATTCTCGTCCGTCTGTACCAACACGTCCCGGTAAGAGCGATCAGAGAGCGTGAAATATGCCAAGGATTTGGTGAGCGCCATGTCTTTTGGTGACGGGCATGATAGGCGCTTCGATTGGAAGAACGGTCCGGGTGCTGAGGCCAGAGGTCCCATGACCGTGGAGGCAGTGACGTGCTCGACTGGTAAAAAAGGTTATCGCTGCAACCACGAGTCTCGTCGTACTCCTCGAACAACAGCTTGCACCACCGAGACATTCACACCGTGTGCGCGAAAAGGAACGCCACAGATACTCCAGCCTTGGCCACGACAACGCGCAGCGCTTCATCGAGGTCATTGTCCAAAGCGAGACGCCGTGGTCGCTCGACCCTTTTCATCCCCCAGGGTTGCGTCGTCGTCCGCTGGGTGATCCTAGCGCGTAAAAAGGACCGATCTTGCTGAGAGAACTCGTCCGGTGCGCGATGGTATCCGCTCTGCCTGTGAAGATGGGTACGCCAGGGAACTCGGTCTGGTGGGTTGCGTCGGGCCATGTCCGACGGGCTGCTGAATGGACCCCCGCAGTATCTGATATATATACAACCCTTGTGCGCGGAGCACCTGGATCACTTTTCTCGACGCGAGGGCCGGATCACCATTTGATCATATGCGTATGGAACGTTGCACACAGACAGACACCCAAGGTGGAATGAGATCTGCCTCGTACGTAGCTTCGCGTTTGCTTGCAGCAAAGGAAGGAAAGGAGAATGAGTCGTGTTCGCGAGCACGTGGAAGAGTCCTGGCACGGACGCCACGTTCTTCATCCATGCACACGAGGTGGCAGGCTAGTACACGCGCCCAACATCTTCTCGAGACCAAAGTGCGGGAAACGTTTCTGAAAAGATACCTGCTCGGGCCTGATACCACCAAGGGAGGCAACATGCATCGCACCATACCCATACCCAGGTGGATCTCCACATGGTCGCCGAGGTGTATCGGCTGATGCGCAAGAGTGCTCCCAGGATGAGACGTTCGAGGTTGGCGCATGTCTCTACCGTGGATCCTCCTTCGACCGCTACCTCGAGGTCGTTTGCGAGAATGCAAACTGGGACTGTCTAAGCAGGTGTACGTGATAGTACACGTACGTTCCGAAACGTATCAGGTATGTGATGAACGCAGGAATTCGACCCTTGACCTACACTCAGACCCGCGACGAGGAGTTCGTTGTCGACGAGATGAGCCCAGCGAACCAGGACGTATCGAGCACACTGTTTGGTACGCTTCAAGTGGTTGTCTGGAGCGGGGAGGAGCACCGACACCCATCGTGCGTGCTTGTATATACGGCGACGTTGGGCGCCACGTCGCCCCCGTCTACCTGGCCGATGTAGCATATGTCTAGCCAGATGGCGTTCCGGGCCCGCCGCACGGCACGAGTATGAAAAAAAAACACTGCAAGTTGAATAGGGGCGTACATGTGGCGTAGCCTTGGCGCCACGTCCTCCTCGTCCTCCTAATCTGGCCGATTCGGAGAGTAGATGCGGCCGTTCCCTGGCCTACCGCGCCCGCCACGAGTTTGAAAAAAACACTGGAAGTTGAACATGGGCGCGCATGTGGCGCAGCCCCAGGGGATACATTCTAGTCCACACAGTGGCGTCTCCAGATTCGTAAAAGGGTGGGGTGCCTAAAGGGGATGACCCCAGACGTAGTAGGACATGGCTCTGTCAGGTGGGAATCGTGTGTCAGTGTGTCTGGGCGCACTGGTCACGTTGGCTTGGGCTTGTGGCGCTGATGTCCTGGTCCTGTTTCTGTCCGGTGGGGGTAGGAAGGAGTCGGGAGGTGGGTGGGTCACGCAGTCTGTGGAGAAAAACGTTGAAGCTGTTATGCGAATCATGCGAGTGTAGCACGCAATCGCAATACCCCCCTCGTGGGCTGCGATAATCGAGCAGAGTAACTCTCGCGCCACGATCATTTGGGGTGAGATGAATAATCAGACTTGAGCCAGACCACGATCGAAAATAATGGGACTGAATTTGAGTCCGAGTCTGTGAAACGCATGAGTAGTGTTCGTATGGACGGGGCGACGTGCGTCGAGTCTCCTTACTTGGACTCTGCTCTGGTCACGCCAGGGAGGGGGGGGCACAGGATTCTGGGTTGTTGGCAGTTTCTGCGGCCAAGGCGGCCGTACCAGCGTGCAGGTCGAGTTCCAGAACGAGTAGCAACGTACGCGTCGTCATGGCACCTGGGTAGTCCCATTTTCCTGGCGCCGACGCACTTGTTGCATCCAGGGGAATCATCACAGAACCCAGAGTTCGACCTGCTAACGTGGTGTCACTAAACTGTGCTCGTCAACGGAAGAAGAAACAGTGCTACACATAGAGTGGGCAGGGGATACATTCTCGTCTCCAGTGGCGTCTCCAGATTCGTAAAGGGTGCCTGAAGGGGACGACCCCAGACGGACTCCGTCTGGTGGGAATCATGTGTCAGTGTCTCTGGGCACACTGGCAACTTTGGCTTGGGCTTGTGGCGCTGATGCTCCTGGTCCTGTTCCTGTCCGGTGGGTCGCGGAGTCTGTAGACTGGCTGCTGTGGAGCAAAACGTTAAAGATATCATCCGAATCATGCGAGTGGAGCGCGCAGCCGCAATACAAAGTTTCTGCGGCCAAGGCGGCTATACCAGTGCGCAGGTCGAGCTCCAGAATGGGTAGCGTTGTCATGCCGTCCGTGTAATCCCAATTTGCCTAGCGTCGACGCACTTTTTGCATCCAGGAGGATCTTCACAGATTCCAGAGTTCGGCCTGCGGCCGCCTGCCAACGTGGCGTCACTGAACTATGCTTGTCATCGGAAGAAGAAACAGAGATAGAGTAGAACGAACATACGGAGGTGTAGATTAGAATGTCTCGAACGTCCCCCGACAGTAGATGAATTCGAGGTCAAGTTCAACGAGGCCGCCCGTTGACATTTGTCGGAAAGTTGGAGGCGGAAAGTTGGAATACCGACTTGGTGAGGGGGTTCCGGCAGCGTTGTCAGACGCACCAGAAGGCTGCGAGGTGTTTTCTCCCAGTGCCGGCTGGAGGGGATTGTCTGATAACAAGTCGAGTAACCATAGGGCTTCCAAGACTGAAATCGGATGTAGTAACCGGGTAAGATTACGTAGCCACACCAACG